>VZZY01017125.1:0-39057 GCA_013400335.1 Eurystomus gularis | reverse complement strand
CAAATACAATGGAAAGCAGCTTAACAACTTTGTCTGCCAACTCCCTCAAGACCCACAGATGGATCTTGTCAGGTCGCATGGACTTGTGCACCTTCAGGTTCTTTAGATGGTCTCGAACCTGATCTTCACTTACAGTGGGCAGATCTTCGTTCTCCAAGTCCCTGCCTTTGGCTTCTGCAACTTGGGTGTTGTGGTTAGTCCTAGCAGTGAAGACTGAGGAAAAGAAGTCATTAAGGACCTCAGCCTTCTCCATATCCCTGGTGACCAGGTCTCCTGTTTCCTTCCAGAGAGGGCCCACATATTCTCTAGCCCTCCTTCTATCACTGACATACCTGTAGAAGTTTTTCTTGTTGACCTTGATATCCCTGGGTAGATTTAACTCTGTATGGGCCTTAGCTTTCCTAACCTGAGCCCTGGCTGCTCAGACAACTTCTTTGTAGTCCTCCCAGGCTGCCTGTCCTTGTTTCTACTCTTTGTACATTCTCTTTTGGCATCTATGTGTGTCCAACAACTCCTTGTTCATCCACGCAGGCCTCCTGGAGTTCTTGCCCGCCTTCCTCTTTTTTGGGATACATCACTCTTGGGGTTGGAGGAAGTGGTCCTTGAATAGTGACCAGCTTTGTTGGGCCCCTCTCCACTTCCAGGCTTCATCCCATGGTACTCCACCAAGCAGATCTCTGAAGAAGCCACAGTCTGCTCTCCTGAAGTCCAGGGTGGTGAGTTTGCTGTGCACCCTCATTGTCACCCTGAGGATCTTGAATTCCACTATTTCATGGTCACTTCAGTCAAGGCTGCCCTTGAGCTTCACGTTAGCTGCTAGCCCCTCCTTGTTGGTGAGGACAAGGTCCAGCATAGCATCTCTTCCCGTTGGTTCTGCTACGACCTGGAGAAGGAAATTGTCATGGATACATTCCAGGAACCTCCTGGATTGTTGGTGTGCTGCTGTACCATCCTTCCAACAGATATCCGGGTGATTGAAATCCCCCAGGGCTTGTGAATGTGAAGCTGCTCCTATCTGCCTCATCTACTTGTCCTTCCTGGTCAAGTGGTCTGTAGCAGGCCCCCTCTGTGATAGTGCTTTCCCCTGCCTTTCCTTTAACTCTGACCCATAAAGTTTCTCGCAGCTCCTCATCCATCCCCAAGCCAAGCTCCATGGACTCCAGCTGGACGTTGACATAGAGGGTGACATCCCCTCCTCTTCTTCCCTGCCTGTCCTTCCTAAAAAACCTATATCTATCTATTCACATACTCCAGCCATGAAAGCCATCCCACCACATCTTAGTGATGCCAGTAACATCGTAGCCCTGCAAACATGCACACATCTCTAACTCCTCTTGTTTGTTCCCCATACTCTGTGCATTTATGTAGAGGCATTTAAGTGGAGCCCCTCTTGAAGCCGACTTACCAGCTGGAGTAGTTACTGGCTGGAGTCCATTAACTTGCACTTCATGTGCTCTCTCATTGGTCTGTGATCCTTCTCTGGGGCCAGGGCATCTGTTTCTGCAACTAGCCTTGAAGTGGGATGAATTGAGGATCCCCTTCAGTGCAACTCTACTTTAAAACCCTCCTTACTAAATTGGCAAGCCTTTGGCCAAAGATGCGCCTCCCCTTCTCTGAGAGTTGGACCCCATCAGCCCCCAGAAGACTAGGTCTCTCAATGTCCATGGTCCATGTAGCTGAAGCTCTGGCTGTAACATCACTCCTGTAGCCACTTGTTAATTTTCCCATTTCAGTTGGCCCTCTCAAGCCCCTTCTCTTTGACCGGGAGGATCAATGAAAAGACTACCTGGGCTCCCAAGTCCTTCACTGCTGTTCCTAGGGCTCTGTAGTCCTTCCTGATACTCTTTGGGATTGCTTCTGGCTGTATCACTGGTGCCCACATGAAACAGCAGCGATGGATAATAGTTGGTGGGAGATACCAGATTTGGGAATGTCTCTGTTACGTCTTTGATATGAGCCCCTAGTAAGCAGCAGATCTCTCCAGACAATGGGTCAGGTCAGTAAATGGGCACCTCTGTACCCCTCAGAAGAAAATCACCCACTACTGTCACTCGTCTCTTTATGCCAGTGCCAAGCTCAATGCTGTAGCATGCTTGAGAAGTCCACTTAGTACTAATGCACCACATCAGGTAAAAAAAGTACGAGGTCTTGGTCAAGCAGTGGGATCACACATGGATCTGAGTTGTGCCAAAGATACTCAGTACATTTTTAGTGGCCAAGAAGGAGGGAAAATCTTACAATAATTCAGCTTGGGGAGGATTTCTCAAGTCCAGTTGGTTGGTCCAATTACTGGGTCATGAATAAAGCTTCACACAATCATAGAAGATTAAAAAAAAGCAAATGCAAATATTGTTTGTTATGAGTACAAACGGTATTGAGTAGCAACAGGGAGGTGGTATTCCCTTGATAAACCAGTCAGATTGTTACCGGAGTAAAATATCTAACTTTGAGATTACCACCCTTCAGAAATGATGTTGAAAAGTGGCCTACATGAGAGTGGGTCTGGAGAACCAGACATGCAAAATTCCTGAAGAGCGTCTCATAAGTTTAAGAAAACAAAACTATGCCATTTAGTTTACAGATGATTATAAAGTAACTATTTCATGTTCTATAAATATGAACCATAAAAATATGACTATACAACCTACTTCTGGAAATAAGATTATTTGAAATTTAGAAGAAAAGGATACAACCATTCAATGGCAAGGTATTTAAATGGGATCTGTCAAGTCTCTTGGTAAGAGATTAATTACTGGAAAAAGTAAATGAGGAACTCATTCATGGAAGTGAATTTTTCTGTCTCTCCAGATTAACAGAACACTTTTCTTAATAAAATATGATATCTTCACTGTACAGTGTTTACTTAGTGTCACTCTTATGTGAGTGTCACAAATGACGTTAAATTTAATGACTGTAGTGGTAAAAGCTCGACAAAATCTGAAATACCTGTTCCATGGGAAATGTCACATAGAGGTGTGATTTTCATCCAGCATCAGAAAAAACACTTGAAAATAAGAGCTTTGAGGCTTTTATTTTATGGGGCAATCAAAATGTTACCTTTGGTGACAGGTAATGAAAAAGTAACAATTAAAAGAAATCCTGACAGTTTCGAGAATCAACTTTTTTCTTAAAATTATTGTTTTTTCCTAAAACTGAACTGTCAAAATAGCTATTTTTTTCAAGACGTGTGACATTTCACAGTGTGGCATTTTCAGCTACTGTTTAGCCTTTTCTGGATATCGGTAATCACATTCTGGGTTTTGGTTTGACTATGGGTTTAAATATTATTTTATTATTATTAAAGTAAATTATGTTGAAATATGAAATATACCAAGTATGATTAGGATTTTAGATTGAAATTCTCTGTATATAAAATTCTATTTTCCAAGTAAAATTGAAAACATTTATGCAGAATTCAAGGCACAGTCACTGTAGGTAATGCAAAAGCAGCCTGCCAGAATTCTATATATTTTCTTCATTTTGGTTTTGCTTGTTTGGTGTTTTTAGAAAACAACTTTGTATTTGCCTGTTTTATTTCTAATGTTCTGTTCACCAGTTTGAGAAAGACTTATTACTTCCTATGTTATTATTTTTAGCAAAAATAGAATTTACAACTCTTTTTTCCTGATGTCCAGGTTTCCTATGTCACAACAAACATACTATAATAAAAATATATAATTTTTTTTCCTACACGACACTTTAGTCAGTCAAGATGTGATATGACAGAAGATTGAAGCTTCAACTTTATCACTGTTAGAATTGTTTTTTGCAAAATATTAGTTTTTGCTATAAATTTTTCACAAACGGATTTGCTGCTCTGTAGAAAATCTAGCATTTAAAGGCTAAAAAGAACTAGTCCTTAGACTGGTTTAGACAAGTGCAATGCAGTTTTTAGTGGTATATTTTATACACACACCAACTGAGGGTTAAAATAATTTAGATCTAGGATGTAAAGCAGAAATTAAGGAAGCACTGGATTTTCTGACATATTTTATTTCAAAGGATATCTTAAATTTGCAATTAGACCTGAAATTGAGAGGAAAACAAAGTGAAAGCATTACAAAACTGCAGAAATTTCTCTGCTTTAACATAATGTCAAAATAAATTAATAAATTCATCAGGCTTCCAGTTAAACAACATAACAACCTACAAGGTTTTGATAACTTTGCTAAATTTACCACTTTCCTGCTGTTGCTTCCAAAACATTATCCCTATTTACAGACATGATATGCTATTTGTATCATATAAGTATTAATTATATAACCATTAAATCTAACAGAGTTCATCCTTATCAAATGGCATACCATTATGATGGTTCAAAAATGCTATCAAAGTTACAATTTCACACTTGGAGATTAATGCACAGAATTAAAGAAAAACCCCCTGCTTTCTTGGTTTTATACAAAAGCCACACTGGATCTGTATTAAAATGCCAGATGTAATAAATGAACTTGAATAAATGTACCTTTTTCTATTTTTAAAACACAGTCTGATGGATGGAATTCCTCTCAGGAAAAAGAAAACCAAAACAGTCAAATAAGCTGAGGGAGAGCAACAAAAAAAGCAGCACTATACAAGACAATAGTTTACAAAACAGTTTGCTAAATAATTTTAATTAAGGAAGGATTATCTTCAGATTAATTAAAGAATTATTTTTTGGCTTCTGTTAGTATCTGTAGGCATGCAAATTATTTGCAGATAAACTTCACATTAGAAAGGCAAACCTTACCTCTTAGAAACACTTATCAGCCAAAACTTTTTCATGATTCAGTGATGCACTGTCAAAAACTGGATATCCTAATATGGTGATATGTTTGGTTACAATATCTCTATCAAGGCCAGTGTTTCGTATAAGGATAACATCATTTGAAGCACAGTATTATACAATCTAGAGTTTACTGGACTGTAGTATAGTGAACTCTGAGAGGTGGACACCTTTTAAAATGTCTTATTTTTTATAATGCTTCACCATTTTACAGTTATTTAAAATGAATTATTAGCAGAATTATGTATAACACTTTTTAGAGACCTGATTCAGAGGTATGATAATTCGGTGTTGAATCACATCTGAATAAAGATTGCAAAAGGAGTAGTGCCACACAGGGGATAATGTGGCTTAAGGAAATGTAATGCTTGTCGTAATATGTGAGAAGAAGGAAAAACAGCTTGCCTTTGGGAACACAGGATCAATTTTAAATAAACGCACCTATATTGCTATTTGCATATTGACCACATCCTGTATTGCACTACTATAAAGAGTAGAAGAATGGAATACTGTAAGGGCATCTTTAAATCCAGCTTTTAGAGTAAAACTGCATTAAAAATATATTCAATTTCAGTGATGAGTGGATTATCAAACATACTATGGCAGGTTATACCGGCCTCTGAGACAGACTATATATTATGTAGCCTGTGGTCACCTATTCAATGAAAGGGAAAGGGCACATTGAAGAAAGAAACAAACAAACAAAGTCAAAAGATTTTTAAGAGGACAAAGCCAAATAATAATAATAAAGATTGACACTAGACATGGAAAGAAGAGGGCAAAGGGTTTGCAAAGCCAGCATGTCTATACATGCTAAGATGAATTTCAGCTTTCTCAGTTTGGTACACTTAATTCATTTTCTATTTGTTATTCTATTGGCAAAGCTCCTACACCACGCATTTGTCAGCACAGAATTGCATTTGCTTCATGTCAGAAAACCATACATAAAGGCCTTCTGCTATTTTTTTGTTGTCATTGTCGGCTGCAGCTCTGAACCTTGGAGTATTGAGTGTGCAGGGAATATGGGAACACATATAGGTATATTTTAAAGCTTTGTCAAAGTGAGGAATGTTGCCTTTGAACTCATTAAGGAGTGATTCATGTGAGGGATTTCTGGGAAGTTTGTTTGTTGGGTCTTTTTTGCTTTCCTGTAAAACTTCATCCTCTCCAATATTTCTGCAAAAAATAAAGGACTACCTATAAAGTGAATATCCTTAATCTTCTAAAAGGTCCTTTTGGCTTGGAAGATTCTATCTATGCAGACTATCACTTTTAATATGATCACGTTATTGATATTTTGTGAAAAATGTTTTTAGTTCTGGATGTGAAAAACAGCAGGGATTTATAAGGTTCCAAAGACTGTCAGGTCATCAGACATGGTCTTCTGTGGACATGTCTGATAATAGATCTCAAAATGAGCCAGTCTGTTATAAAGAAGAATCCAAAGACAGTGAGTAAAATCCTGCCCTCACTGCTGTTAAGAACAATTTGTTTACTATCTTCAGCAGTCTCAAATTTTTTACCCAGTTACTTCTTCATCAGAAAAATGACAGTATTTTTTTTATTACTCAATGACAAGGTGTTTGTTTATAGTGTGTAGAGCCAGGCTTGTGCTTCAGCCCATGCTTAGGAATGACCAAAACTGTCAGAGAAAAGAAAACAATAGTAAAAGTTTACTCTCAGACACTAAATCTACCCAAAATTCAGGAACAAAGGTAAATTAACTTACATGAAGTTGCTCCTATCAGACTACTGCCTATAGTGGAGCTAATTCAAATATCTCCATGTGCCACTGCAGATTCAGCATAGAGATCATGCCAAAGAGCTTGACACAGCATTAGATACCAAGTAGCTTGATCTTGGGTGTGCTGCAGTACCTCCTATCTTCAGATGAAACTTCACGTGTAGAAACCGCAGAAAACCAAGCAAATTCCTGTTTTCTCTTTAGTTGTAATAAATATGTCCATCGCTGTCTTATACAGCTTCCACTACAATTTCCAGCTTCCGATTCAGCAGGCTTATAATGATTAACTCAGAAGTTGATTCTTCTTGTGTAAAATAGGTAAGATCAATCAATGATGTAATTGGGATGCTTGAGTTGATGCAGTTATCAAATAGAAATACCACATTCCTCAGATGATTACGTTACAGTAGAGGAAAAAAACATTTTAAAATTAAACTGACTTCTTTAATCATCACTAAACAGCCTCAGTATTTCAGGTGCTCCAAGTATATCTGAGCAGACAGTTTAATAAATTAGATTTAATAAACCTTTATATGATAATGACTTGGATCCATTCTATAAGAAGTTTTCCAGATAGCTTTTTTTCTCTGTAGTTCCTGAATTTTGGTGTTTTCTTTAAGAATGAGGATTTTTTTGCTACCTAAATCAATGGAAGAATAGATATATTTAATAATTATAAGACTTGAAAGTATGCCAACATTCTACCGTTTTTTGGTTTTAAAAAGTTGCTCCTTGTCCTGTCACTACAGACTCCACTAAAGAGTCTCTTTCTGTCTTGCAAGCCTGCTTTAAGTACTGAAAACTTGCAATAAGGCCTTCCAGGAGCTTTATCTTCTCCAGGCTGAACAACCCCAACTCTCTCAGCCTGTCCTCACAGCAGAGGGCTTCCAGCCCTTGGATCATCTTCATGGCCCTTCTCTGGACCCACTTGAAGAGGTCCATGACCTTCTTGTACTGGGATCCCACAGCTGGATACAGATATGCACAATAAGAAAAAAAAAATACATGGAAACAAACATATACCAGAGAAATAATTTTCTATCTATGTCATCTATATCTACATTATATGAAATAAAAAGAAATGTAATATGTTTTCTTTGTGATTATGACATTGGATGAAAACCTTCTGTGCTTGCTTCTGGGACTAAATATGGCAAGTAAAATGTTGTTAAACAGATATACAAGTAAAATGTAAGAAATAAACACCTCTCTCCCCTTATATTTAGTAAAAAAGTAAGAAGAGTAATAGTATTTTTAATGTTCATTAGGTTGGAAGAGGTTTTAAAGTGCCCTTTTCACCTAGATTCTCATTAGTTCAAGAGATATCACTAGGTTATTAATTCATGAGGTGTCACTGTTTCCCAGAGTTTCTGAGAAATATTTTCTTCATTCCTCCACATCACATGTCACAGAAAATATATGGCAATACTTTCATACGAAATACTTGCATTCATAACAATTTTTATACAGCACGGGGTCCTGAAGCCCACATAGATGATATGTACCTAACTTCCATGAAAGCACATAATCCTCACTGAAATCAGTTGTGGTCTCTCACAGTAGATTCTACAAATGTATGGGATTGTAAAGAGCTAAGGGATTCATCTACTGCTTTCATAAATTAATCCCCACATAACCGTTACTTAGATTTAAACTCTTGTAGTAAATGTTAAGTTTCTTCATTTTTCCCTAAAATAAAGCTAATAGATGTAAGAGGCTTGTGTGATTCACACTGTAAGTAGCATTTTCTAGAAGCTCCTATCATTAGTACTAAAAATGCTTTACCATCTGTCTCTTTCTCTCCTCATTCGTTTTGCTGTCTGGAGTCATGATATTTACTTATTGAAGAAAGAGAGAAAGTAAGCATAAGGAATGCAGATACCCTCATTTCAGCAGACACTCTCCACTCTCCACCTTCTGCCTCCTTACTCAGGAGTAAGCTTCTTTTGCATGAAATCACGTGCTTTGATGATGTATACCATCAGTAATGACACAGACTAAATATAACTGAAACAACAGATTGCATCTTCTGTCAAACAGTTTACTAACTAGTATGTGAAAAGTCTTCATTTTCCTTTTGTCCAATTCCAGCTTACTATGAAGAAAGAAAAAAAAAAAGAGGAAAAAACCCAAACAAACCCCCAAAACAAAATCACAAATAAAACAAAAAACCACAAAAATCAGCAACAAAAAACTACCTGTGGTTTTATGCTTTCTCCATTTGTTTGTTTGTCCTGCTGTCATAAACACATCTCTTCACAACTATCTTGGGCTTCTTCCTCTTCATAGATCCTTTAATAACATCTACACGAAAACTACTGCATGGGTAAAAATAATATTGCAAGAACATAAAAGCAATACATAGAGTGGATGCATAGATATAGCGGATATTAAGTTGAGTAAATAAGAATTAGTTGAGTGATGTAGGAGATATGCCATGTTTGCATAGGCAACTTAAGAAATTAAGTAAACCAAATAAGAAATGTCTATATTTGTAGGTCTGAAAAGAAAAAGAAGAATTCTGCTGTCTGGTAAGGTATCTTGCATTACATGACTATTGAAACTGGTTGCAGTTGCCCATCAAGCTTGTATTGTCTGGCTAAATTAGAATAGATAATTTTCAAAAGTCATGCTAATTCAGTCATTCAAAGTTACTAGGAATACACCTTACATCTCAGTTAGGATTAATCATATTGTTAAAAAAACCAAACCCCATGTTTTTCTTCTAGCATTTTTTTTTTCCCCTAGGTAAAAACACCCTGCTCAGGAAAAGTTCAGTGTAAAAATATGATGGATATATTAAGCTTTTGGTAAATATGGTTTATCAGTGCATTCTTTTTGCTAGAGGTGAAAGAAAGGTGATATAAACCTGTAAGAGTGAGTCCTTCCTTTGGTTTAATTGGGGCTTGTGAGCTCAAGCATGCAGAGCAACAAAAACTTTGGTAGTTTAAGACCCAAAATTGGCTTCCTTCATGGCAATGCAAAAGAACCGTTACAGGTGCTGAAATATGGAAAACTAAAAATATATGCATGTGTACACGCAGAGAAACAAACACCAACACACACATATGAGTTGTAAATTGTCAGGTTTTTTCACCATAACATGGAGTATTTCTTAGATATGTATGTGTATGTCCACGGAACCCAGTTCAAACTGCTCTCCAGAATTCCTGACTCATCTACCTGCAGCATAACAAGGGCCACAAAAATGATGTGAGGGCTGGAAGCCCTCTGCTGTGAGGCCAGGCTGAGAGAGTTAGGGTTGTTCAGCCTGGAGAAGAGAAGGTTCTTTCAGTACTTCAAGGGGCCTGTCAGAAAGAGGGAGACAGACTTTTCAGCAGGGCCTGTTGTGACAGGACAAGGGGTGATGATTTTAAACTAAAAGAGGGAGGTTTATACTAGAAAGAATGAAGAAACTTTTTGTGCTCAGAGTGGTGAGACCCTGGCCCCGGTTGCCCAGAGAGGTGGTTGATGCCCCATCCCTGGAAACATTCCAGGTGAGGTCGGCCAGGCCTCTGAGCAACCTGCTCTAGTTGCACATGTCCCTGCTCACTGCAGAGTGGTTGGACTGAATGACCTTTAAAGGTACCTTCCAACCTAAACTGTTCTATGACTCTGTGATTATAAGGTTAGCTTTCACCCTGGCTATCAGACAGTTACCCACCTCCAGTCTTTAGTTTTTTCAGGTGTCTGCAATGAGTCAACAGTAAACTTGGTATTTTAAAAACAGATGCATCCATGTGATGGTAGACTTCAGTAGCTATCTGGTCTCTGGAAAAGGAAGCACTGGGTCCAGGCAGATGCTACCAGTGTAGAAATAAACAAGGGCAAAATATAAATAAAGCTTTAAAATGGATTATTTAAAATAGTTCTTTTTAAAAAAAAAAATTTCAAATTTAGAAAATTTTATTAGAATGCTTAGTTTTAGAATAAACTGTTGAAAACAAATTGTGGTTTGTGTTAGTACTTAGCTTGGAAGACTTTATCAAGGTGACGTCACAATTTGATATCTATTTCAAACTTGCAAATGGTTTGCCAGAAACACAGCAAAACAAACAAAAACACACCCATCTAAAACCCTTCTCTGGCAGGAAATCACCTGATAACCCTTTGAACACAGAAACACAACCGTAGCTTAAGTATGATGTTTGCTCTGTTAAAGCAATACATTTGAGAATCAGCAGAGCACTTGCAAAAGAGATGAATATGCAGTGATTGATGAGGATGTGTGCTTGGAGTGTGTTAATGAACAGCAATCCATTAGTGTAAACATATAATTTCTCAGTCATTACCTGTACATTAACATTTGATTTCATCTCTTGTCAACATCAAGTGGAAACGAACACGTAGATGAAGAAAATTTTGTTTGAATGGCTTCTCAGTAGAAAAAAAATACACTAAGTCTTAAAAGAGCATAAAAGGGCACATTAATTCTCACCCTGGTTTATTGGTAGGACAGCTTGAACTGTATCTGTCTTCTGCACGATCACTGAACCTTATTTTCTGCTGCCAAGCCCCTTTTAATCTCTGCAAATGCTCATTCCTTTACAGTATCTGTAAAGTAGAAGTGACAGAGGAAAAAATATACTGTCTAAAGCCAGTAGATATTGAAACTATGAGCATGGATCTTTACCCTAGTACCCTTTATTCCTGGGAAATAATCCTAGCAGCAATGAAAGTGAATAACAGATGGGATTACAAATACTGCAACTCAGCTACTGACAATAGATCTTGGTAATAAATATTGTAAAGAAGATATGAACAACCAAACATGAGGCTAAATCTTACAGTACATTTCACAGGATAAAAAGATCATTAATATCCCCAGATCTCCATATTTTGCCTTCTTTCTGATGTCAACATCTAATAAAGCAGAACATTTTTATTAAACATTCATTTACCACTGTTAATATCCTGTTTCCTGGGTGGTTGCAGTCTTTACTAGCTTTATGCATGCGTGATTTTTCTTGCAAGTCACTGGTACAGATTTGAACAAGGTTAGATACCTTGGGAATGAATTACTGAAACACTTAATGGCTCCATATAATGACATTTTATTTGTCAAAATGCGGATTTTGAGGTTCTGAATATATAAGAAAATCAGCAGTAGTATTATATCTATCACAAACAGAAGAATTTTGGAAAGGAATGATTAGCTATGTAGCACACAGTTCTATACAGAAGACTGCCTTTACCTCATTTTAAACTGGTTTTAAGCCTCCAGAATGTTGACAGTGATCCACAAAATGTCAAAAATTGCACTTTTATGTAATGACCCGTACACTGAGGAATAATTTTCTCATAAATAGAACTTTGTGAACAATATCATCACAAGGATATTTTAATTTTCTGAGAAATTTACTGTTTGGGGTTTTTTTACTTTATTTTGTTTCTGAGGCTAACCTGGGTTCTTCGTAAATGCTCTTCAAAATTAACCCTCTTTTTCTGGCCCTTGTCAGTAATAATTAGATCCCTATAGAAGTGATCTCTAGAATTATTCATATTCCCCAAAAAAATCAAGGAAAAAACCAACGTTTCTCTGCTTTCATTTATAATTCTTTTTACACTATTTTATTTTTTAGTCTAATTTTGTTGTGTTGTGAAACTTTCAGGCTGGAACTTTCATTACTAGTGAACATCTGTAGCCTTCTGTATTTACAACTCCAGAATGCAAATTTAAAGGCTGTGATGAAGTATATTCTTTCCAAATTCACTATTATTAATGGCTGAACAGAGGTTTTACACATGGAATTAAATGCACTATTTACTTGTCTATATTTATAGAATGCCATGAAAAACATTTCTCAAAACTGATTTATTTGAGGGATAGTTATTAAATATATACTGTAACAATATCAGATGAAGGATCTGTAATAAAGGGTTAAAATCAAAGTTGAAGATGCTCTGTGAAAACAGTTTCCTAAGTACGTCATTGCAGTCATAGAATTAACTCCTTTTTTAAAACATAAGTTATTTTGGGGAAAAAAGAAAGGGAAAAAAACCCCAACAGATCTGACTAGGACACTATTTTGGGGGCAGCGGAATACCTTTGCAAATATTACATTTCCTAGAATCACATTGCTATGATTGGGAATCAAATATTCTTAATTTGTCATAGATGCTTTCTTGAGAAAGGAACTTCACTCACAAATTGGATCATGGTTGTTTTATATTTTTGTAAAGGTTTTATAAACTATTTGGATTAAAGATCATACATAACTAGAAGGAGGGGATTCCAAGGAAATATGGGTAACAATGACATGTCAGCTTGTTGAGTCCTTCTTCCATGGAACATTTCCGAAGATCTATGAAACACCTGGCTTGCTTGAGGGGAAAAAAAATAATAAATAAAAGTGATAGAAGAGGGAAAGGAAAGAAAGGAAAATGCAGCTGAAAATTATTTCTTACATGAAGTACTGAGAAGAACAGAAAATCCTGAAATTGCTAGAGCAGCTGGAGTAATATCTCAATATGAATAAAACCAACCTGTATTTTAAGGCTTTTTGTAGTGTATTTTTAATTTTTAAAGGCTTTTTCTAAAGGAAAACGTCTTTACCACATAAGTTAGATTATCATTTAATACAGTACATACAAAAATTTTATTAAAAATTTAAAATAAATTGACCTATTTATACTGTAAATAAAACCCTAGCTTATGAACCCTGAGAGAACATCAATAGGACACAAAACACAGAACTATTCTAGAGTAAGTAGCATTTGTATCAAGAAACCGTCATGTTGCATAATGGTTTTTTAACCTTTCTATTGGCAATACTGTGAGAAGAATTAAACAGTGTTGACTACAATCCAAAAAGTCATGAACCCACAGATTAACTTTAAAAGTTACAGAAATGGTCAGCAATGGCATGTAAAAAAACATTTAGCCATGTAGTATATGGAAGAAGGTAATACAAACAGGTAATAAATAATTGCTGTCAAGATTTCAAAACCATGACTAGCAAAATATGGGTTTTAAGTGCAACTAATTGGTATACAAGGTGTTTAGAAGAAAAGAAAAGAAAAAATTATCTCAAACTGCATAGAAATACAAACACATTCAAAGGATAATGACCATTTGGAAGATATTTTTTGGACTAAATTAGAATATCATTTTCACCAGGTGAAATGAAAAAGGAAAACTGAAATCAGATATCCAAATTATCATGAAATATTGACAACAAAGGAAAAAAAGTTGCATGTTCTGGTTACAAAGAGAAAGGTGGCAACTCTACCTGCGTATAGTTCCATATCCAGATTCAAAATGCAGTTAAAGTATCCCAGAAGTTTTCAGTGACATCGTGCAGCAGTGTAAGGTTCCTAATGTCTGTCTCAAGAAATAAAGAAAACATCTCAAATATAGCAGGCAGAAACTATGCTTGAATTAAAAGCTAATTATTTATAATACTTATAAATACATAGTAATGTAGGGCCACTACTGGCAAATTTTGGTAAATTCCATTAACAGCTTGACCTTAAAAATCTGAGAAAATGGTAATTATAGATTAACTTATAAATTTATTAATCTTACAATTATAGATTAACTATGTTTCTATCTTTATTCAAAACCAATTTTAATTATTTTAAAAAGTTAATTAAACATTAAATAACTCCTAGAATTAATATTTATAATTTAATAGTTTGAGTTAGCCAGTGTTTTTTTCTAAATATATTTCAGTCCTCAGAATAATTCTGTTTTGGTTGGAACAAAATCAGTCTTTTTCTGATATGATCTCTCAATATAAAAAAGAAAATCTATAGATATTCTTCCATCTCAAACAGAATTGAGGGATTTTTCCTCATTACAATGTGGGAGTTTTTCAGGAACTAATTCCTAAAGGTCCTTCTCTTAAAGGAAGTGTTTTTTCCATCCTGTGAAATGATGCAGGAGACAGCAGGAATGACATACCTTCTCAGTAACAAATTTCATTCTATTTGAAGACTAAGAGAGTACCACTTAATGTAAAAAATAGTTCAAATACTAATAATTTTAATCCATGTCTTGGAAATAACATAAAATCCTGTGTGAGTTTTAATATTATTCTAATATATATCTGTAGTGAGACATTAGAAAGAGCTAAGCTGAATGTCCACAAGGGACTGGTTTATTTGGGTTATAATATTTAATGAATGATTGATGCTCTTTTTAACAAGATACATAAAGGAAAATTGTACTTTCATTTTTAAATGCATGATTTATATAAAACATTTCTTTTGTTCACTCCTTTTCAGTACTGCTAGCAGATATTATTGTATGTGTAGTACTCCATTTCTCAAGGACCTATGTACATGCTGTGGCAAATTGCACAAGTTATATATCTAGATCTTGTACCTGGTAAACCGTGGGACTTTCTTGTTAAAGAAGAAAGATTAGTGCAAACTCACTTTTTCAGAATTATGATGGCATTTTTCAATGTGATAAGAATTCACAATAAAAGCATGGCAGGTGAAGACAATTTCCTGAATTAACCCAAATATTTCCACTAACATGTTAAATGCTAACACAGAAGAGTTAATCTTTGGAAGCACTAGAAAAAAAGCAGTATCATTGAGCCGTATATTCTGTGAAAAATAAGAGGAAGAATGTGAATTTATTCACTGAGTAAGAAAAATAAATAAGGAAAATACAAAAAGTAAAAACTGATGAAGATATCATTTGTCATTAATAAACTATTGAATAAAAGCATTGGCTTGACATGTATTTTTGTCTGTGTTGCATGGAAAAGGCATATGCTACTATTGGCCAGTGGATATTGTAAGGTTTATACCGCTTTTAGACATGAAATAACTTCATGTGAAATATCATGTAAGTCTGGGCCCATGCCAACCTCATGAAGTTCAACAATGCCAGGTGCAAGGTCCTACACCTCGGTCAGGGCAACCCCAAGTACAAATACAGGGCAATGAGTGGATTGAGAGCAGCCCTGAGAAGAAAGACTTGGTGGCCCTCATTGAAGCCTTCCAGTATCTGAAGGGGGCCTACAGGAAAGCTGGGGAGGGACTTTTCATGAAGGTTTGTAGTGATAAGAGGAGGCATAATGGCTTTAAACTGGAAGAGGGGAGATTAAGATTAGAAATCAGGCAGAATTTTCTCACTCTGAGGGTTGTGAGTCACTGGCACAGGTTGCCCAGGGAAGCTGTGGATGACCCAACACTGGATGCATTCAAGGCCAGGTTGGACGGGGCTTTGAGCAACCTGGTCTAGTGGGAGGTGTCCCTGCTCACAGCAGGGGTGTTGAAACTAGATGATCTTTAAGGTCTCTTCAGGCACAAATCATTCTATGATTCTATGAAATAGCATCACTGGAAATACTTGAAGTGAAGGCATGATAGAAAAAGAAAAAGAATAACAAAATAATCAACCAGGACATCTTAAGGTGCTTACCAAATGAAAAAAAAAAAAAAAAGTCTTTCTCCATCCTGCAATATACATAAACAGAGGTCCATATCTGTGTCAAAACCTACTGAGTTGAAATTTGATCCCAACACATTCAATGACTCCAGTCTAAGACAGCTGACTCAGAATTCAGTTGCATAAACCAAGCTATTGCCTCTCCTTCTTAAACAAGAATGTCAGTCCAGAGCCTGTTACATGCTCCATGAACAAAGCCTGTGAAACCTCCATAAAAACAAGTAAAATCTTAAAAAAAAAAAGGGTAAAGACACAGAAAGAACTGACTTTTAGTACTTTAGGGAATGGTCTTTATGCACAAGAACATGAAACTAATGCTGAAACACCTCTTTAGGCACATACTCATCCATTTAGTATGACTTTCACAGTTACCTTTGTTACAGCAGAGCTATCTGAGGCCTGAGAATGGCAAACTATAGTGCCCCAGAAAAATGACTAGCTAGTTGACATCCTTCTTCCATATCTTAAACCTAATCTCTGCACTTTGTTGGCCTGAAGCCAGCTGAGGTAGTATTACTTTCTGACATCTGAGAATTTGTCTTTCTATGTCATTAACACTGCATTTTGGGGACTTTTTGGGGTTTGGCCTAATTTTCTTACTTCCTCTTAGAAGCCTTAACCTACTCATGGTGAACACCATCTGTTTCTACAGTCCTATGGACATCACCTCTGAAACTCTACAGGAAACAGAATATATATATGGCTTACATGGGGTTTAATAAGAACTCATTGCAAATGTACATACTATTATCCAAGTATACCACACCGCTGTGCAAATATTAATAAATGAAGCTTTGTGACATTCAAATGTCATACAGACAGTTGGTGGTACAGGAATGTTCAAGCGAATGAGTAATCTTAGATTGTGATCTTGCATAGTTCTAATTTAAACCAACCTTATTATTTTCTGTAACATTTTATGATATAATAGTATTTGGAAAACGACTGTATTAAGAGCATGACATTTACTGAAGTGAATAAGCTTTTAATATGTGAAGTAATTTCCTTTCAGGTTATTGTGCAAAACAGAAACTTCAGGAACAGAGATCAGTTAACTTTTTTGATACACTACCAATCTGAAGTTATCTTATTGATTTATGATCTTTCCACATTGGTATCCTTATTCAAAAGAGAAATAAAACATACAGCTTCTTTCTACAATCTCATATTTTGTCCAATTTATGCTATGGTCTTATGTGGGTTTCGTTTCTTGAGCACTATTTTGCTTTTCCTATGTTACAAATGGTTTGTCAGTTATGTTTATTCTTATGTCACTCAGCCCCCTTCCTGTGTAATTAGTAAAGGATACATATTATATGACTTTAAGGAACTAACACATGAAGTTGGTGATAATTTTTGTGCAGTTGTGGTGAGTCGATCTTGGCCAGTTGCCACTCACCGAGCTGCTCTCTTACTTCCTGTCTTTCCCACAACAGGACAGGGGAAGAAAATAAGAGAAAAAGGTTCATGAGTCAAGACAAAGATGAGGAGATCACTTACCAATTACCATCATGGGCAAAACAACATGACTTGGAGAAAATGAATCTACTTTATTACTAATTAAAAATAGAGTTGGATAATGAGAAAGAGACAAAAACTAAATCACCTTTCCCCCACAACCCCTTTTCCCAGGCTTAACTTCACTCCTTCACTGCCAGCTCTTCTACTGTCTATCCCTTAGGGGTGCAGGGGTGATGGGCAATGGGGGTTTGCAATCAGTTCGTAACAGGTCCTCTCTGATGTTGCTTCCTCCTCACACTTTTCCGTTCCTCAAATATGGGTCCTTTCTATGGGCTGCAGTCCCACTGCATAAACCTGCTCCAGTGTGGGCTCTTCATAGACTGCAGTTTCTTTCTTTCACAGAATCACAGAATTGCTATGGCTGGAAAGGACCTTTAAGATCATCGAGTCCAACCTTTATCTGTCTCTACCAGGCTCACTTCTACACCATATCCTTGACATCCTACCTAGACGGCTTTTAAATACATCTAGGGATGGTGATTCAACCACCTCCCTGGGCAGCCTGTTCCAGTCCTTGACAACCCTTTCAGTGTAGAAGTTTTTCCTGATGTCTAACCTAAACCTCCCCTGGCATAACTTAATGCCATATCCTCTTGTCTTGTCACATGTGCCTTGTAAAAGGAGACCAACACCTGCCTCCCTACAACTTCCTCTAAGGTAGTTGTAGAGAGTGATAAGGTCACCTCTGGGACTGTTCCTTCTCTGCTGTATTATATTCCCAACACACATCTGCAAAGTTGAAGTCCCCCACAAGAACAAGAGGCAGCGAATATAAAACCTCTCCCAACTGCTTATAGAGTACTTCATCAATCTCACCATCCTGATTGGATGGTCTGTAACAAACTCCTACCACGATGTCTGCCTTACTGGCCTTCCCCTTGATTCTTACCCATATACACTCAACCCTGTCGTCACCATTATTAAGTAATATACATTCATATCCCTCCCTGACAGATAGGGTCACCCTCCACCTTGCCTTCCTCACCTGTCCCTTCTGAAGAGCTGGTAGCCATCAATTGCATCACTCCAGTTCCATGAGTCATTCCATCATGTTTCTGTGATAGCAACTCTATCATAGTTTTCTCTCTGCATGATGGCCTCCAGTTCCTCCTGCTTGTTGTCCATGCTGCATGCATTGGTATAGATGCACTTCAGCTGGGCTGGTGACCCTGTCAGCTTTTTGGAGGGAGAAGCCCTAATTCCCTCCAGACTGTTTTCACATGCATCCGTAGTGACCAGCCTATCAACTCCTGTGTCTTTGCACAAGGATCATCATCCCCCATGTCCACTGGGACAGCTGACTGTAAGACCCCACTACCACACTGTCCCACAGGTACTGCCATGCTGCTCCCAGGCTCCTCTCTAGCATGCCCAGTTTTATCCCCATCCCACTTTGAGTCTAAAGACCTGTCAATGAGCCCCACTAGCTCTTGCCCCAGGATTCTTTTTTCCCTATGAGATAGTTGCACCCCATCTGTTACCAGCAGGCCTGGTGCCTTGTAAAGCAGCCCATGATCAAAGAACCCAAAGTTCTGCCAATGGCACCAGTCATGTAGCCAGGCATTGATCTGCTGGCTCTTCCTGTTCATCCCCCTGTCAATCCCTGCAACTGATGGGATAGAGGCAAACACCACCTGCGCTTCTGATCTTCTAACCAGTTGTCCCAAGGCCTTGAAGTCTCTCTTCATTGCCCTCAGACATCTTGTTGCAATTTCCTCACTGCCTATCTGAAAGATCATTAATGGGCAGCAGTCTGAGAGCCAAACTAGAGCAGGGAGTTTTCTCTGTACATCCCTAACCCTGGCCCCAGGGAGGCAGCAGACCTCCCTATGCAGTGGGTCTGCTCTGCATATCAGGCCTTCTGCACTCTTCAGAACTGAGTCCCCTATGACAAGGGCCCATCTTTCGTTCTTAACTGAAGATATTTTGATGTGGGGCGTAGTTCATCTTAGCCTCAGTGCCTTCCCCAAGCAAGGCAAGCTGTCATCGTTGTTATCTGGTTCCCCTTGCAGAGCATCATACCTGTTGTGCAAGGGCGCCTGGGAAGGTGGGGTAGATGTTGGGCAGATGCACCTGCAGTGTCTGTTGTGTTGGGTAGGAACTTCTTGCCATTGCCCCCTGTCCTCTGAGCTACCACATTCAGTCAGACAGAGAGAGGACAGGGAGTTCTCTGTAGCAGGAGCTCTGTCTGCCTGCTGGCTTTCTGTCATGGGAGTCAGGGTACGGCTCCAAGCACCTATCCCTCTCTTGCATTCTCTGATGGTCCTCAACCTGCTTACCTCCTCCCTGAGGTCCATCACCAAGTGAAGGAGCTTCTGTCTGAACACAGCTCTCACAGGCGTGCTCACTGCTGTGCACACCCTGCAGCCTGACGCCTGGCTGGCAGCGTGTTCCCAAGAAAGCTCCGTCTGGGAAGCTGCATCAGAGCTGGCAGGTGAAGGGTGCAGGGATGCCATGGTTTTCTGCCGAGCAGTTACCACTGCTCTTTGGCTGACTTCGCAGGCTATTAGGGCCCCGCCGTGCCCTGTTAGCCGGTTTGCGGCCTGCTCTGGGAGGCTGACCTTGCCACAGTGCTCCCAGGTATTGCAGTGATGAGCTGTTTTGTCTTAATTTTTTTAGAGTAATTTTCTGGGACACTTAATCACAAGAAATAACATTTTGGTGTATAGTACATGAAGAAATTAAATAGAGTTGCATGAAATCTCACAGAAACCAAGAGCACACTAGTCTCCCTTGAGCTCTCCTAAGTTGTTTCTAAAGGTTTCAACAAAGTTCAGTCTTATTCAGATTCTTTTTCTCTTTTATTAATTTTAATTTCTAATGTCTCAGGAAAGTGGGAATCTAACCTATCCGAAGGACTAATATAGCTCTATAATATTACAACTGCAGAATGCCTTTTCTGTGTTGATTATGAATGTAATCAAGTCATTAATCATTGATTCCTACTTAGCCTCCTACTCTAACAATCCTCCCTCACTGGTAGCTTTTTCTGGTCTTGTTAATTAATCATTGATATTCTTATTATATTTGCAGTTTCCATGCAGCACATTGCAATAGTCCTAGCTACATATTTGAGAGTTTATTTCTAAATCGCTCTTCAAAGATAAAGAAAAAGTTAAGCCTAGTAAAAATGCATATCTATATGTTATTTTCATTAAACATTTTGCAACTGTTTGAATATCAAAACCAAATTAAAAGAAAAAAAAAGATTACTGTTGCTTTATGCATATTCATAGAAAAATGTTCTTATTCCAAAATCATATTCTAATTCTAATTACTTTAAGTGCAAGTTGGACAGTAAACACTATATATTTATATCATTATAACCAATAATCCTGTAAGCTCAGTACCAAAAAGTCTCACAATGGTAAATATATTTATTTTGTTCTGTATTATTTATTTTATAGGAAAATATGGAATATCACCTTACCTTTACAGATTAAAACACAGGAAACCAATGATGATGTCAAAGACTGAAGCCAAGATTTCACTGTTCTGGGACATGCACTTGACATTCCTTTCCACACTTAGTACCTGGAGCAGTTAGGCAAGTTGATTTCATGTAAGTGTTTTTACCAAAATGTTTATTTAAAGCTTTTTGAATTATTTAAAAAGTTTCCCTCTGCAGAGACTCCCTTTTCCTAACTTCACCTTATACTCTCTTAACCCAGTTGTCTGTCTTCCATTTTCTTGGACCTTTCCTTGGTGTTGTTTTATTCTGGTGAGGCTACATCTCTGGTACTGTGTTCAATTTAGGGCCCCTCACCACAAGAAGGACACTGAGGCACCAGAGCATGTCCAAAGAAGAGCAACAAAGCTGGTGAAGGGTCTAGAACACGTCTCATGAGAGCGGTTGAGAGAACGGAGTTGTTTAACCTAGAAAAAAAAGAGGCTCAGGAGACCTTATCACTCTCAACAACTACCAGAAAGGAGGTTGTATCGAGGTGGGTGTTGGTCTGTTCAACCAAGTAAAAAGAGATAGGGCAAAAGGAAATGGCCTCAAGATGTGCCAAAGGAAGTTTAGGAAGAATTTCTTTACTGAAAGGGTTATCAGGCATTGGAACATGTTGCCCAGGGCAGTGGTGGAGTTCCCATCCCTGGTGGTATTTAAAAGAAGTGTAGATGTAGTTCTTAGGGATATGGTTTATTCAAGGACTTGTCAGTGTAGACTCTTAAAGGTCTTTTCCAATCTAGGCAATTCTGTGATTCTGTGATTCTTGGCTCCAGCTGCTGGAAGTTGGTAGATATCTTCTCCATCTTGGCCTATTTGTGCCATGGAAAGATCCTCCTGTAGAGAGAGCAAAGTTAATCACAAAAGTCCGAGTCACATACACCATGTAGCTGCATGCCTGGAAGCATGAAACTCAGCACTGGGCGAGGTGGCAACCATCACTAGATCGATATCTGGTGTTATGTGGATGTCTGGAGAAGTGTGAAACAGGGCGAAGGCCCTGTGGTCCCAGTCCCACATTTTTCATCCCTAAACGAAAAGGAGCCATTGCCTCCACCATGCAGGTGTGAATTAATGGACTTTGTGACATTAACATAAGCGATAAGATTGTCTATAGTCATCCCCTGGTGATGTAATGTGAAATTTGAGTATAAATATCACCCCAATCTTGGCCCAAAAATTGGGACAGGATCAACTTGGAACCATCCCAACAACTGGACGAATTGACGGATTCACTCCCTCTCCATCCCCCCCACTCAGGATGCCTTGTGGGTAAGATTATTTACCTCAGCTCGTGCTGAGTGATATACTTTTCCTCGCTGGGTGTATTTCACATTTTTCCTCAGGTGCATTTCTGTGCTTCCCTGAGTGTATTCTTCTTTTTTTCCTTTTTCTTTTCATCGCAATCGTACTGCCTTGTGCTCCACTGTATTTCTGTTCACAGGCTTGTCTATCAGCCAGGGGCCAGGCTTACAGCGGGCAAGTTGTTGTTGTTAGTGTGCGTGTGTGTGTCAGTTTTTAGTGCATTGTTGTTATAATATTAGTTATACAACCCTTATTGTACCTGTAGCTCTTAATTTATCACTGGCAATCCAAAAGAACCTGCAAATGTTGCTGTAAATAAACGGTTATTATTTGTTCCCCGATTTGCATCTGTCGTGTATTTGGTGCTGGCCTCACCAGACTGGATTTATTCCTCCTTTTTCACAACACCTCCCTATACTTTAAAACAAAAACCCAACAACACCTCCCCCCCAAAAAAAATAAACCAACCCAAAACCAAAATAAACCAAAACAAACAAAAACAATAAAAAACAAAACCAAAAACAAAAACAGACAAAACAACAAAACAAATTTTCCTGATAGACAATTGGAGTTCTAACAAATAATTCATGACAGGTACTAGATTTCTACTGCTAGGTTAATGAAATTGTAAGAAGAGGGAAAATATCATTAGCCTCTTTGTTCAAGCAGTATTATCAGCAAGAGACACTGAAAGAATAAATAAGCAACTGCTGCAAGAAAGATAAAAATCCACACTAGTCCTGTTCTGTTCTTACAGAGTGATTCAACCAAGACTTGGCTCACATCAAACAAATTCAGTTAATGAAATCTAACTAGAAATAAATCTGACAACATACAAGTGGAATATTTGTACTTTCAAATAGCATCAAATCAATCATTCCTCATACAATTCTAGCAGATTTTGCAAAGCATAGATATGCTTGAAATGAGAATATAATTGTTGGTCTAATTGTTAGAACAATTTTACAGGGATCTGATTTCTCACTCTTCATCTCTATGTCAAATATATCTCTTCCTTCTTTCTTTCTTTCTTTTTTTTTTTTTTTCCCCCACAAGTGCCAGATCTGTTCAGAATTTCCAAACACATGCACTTCCTTAGAATTTGTGGATTTTTGAGTTCTATTTACTAGATACATTCTATGGAGCTCTTCAGAAACCAGTTACCAGATGGACTACTTAGTCATTGTTACCTAGGCTCATTTTAAATCAGCATTGAAGAAGGAAAAAGTCAATGAGTCACGCGGTAAATGACACTACAAACTGATTATTGAGTTGCTTCACAAAACGGTGATCTCAGTTTTCCATCTGGAACTGTATAGGAAAACAAATTGGATTATGTTCATTGGATTGGCTTTTTGATATGCTTTATACAGTGTCATGTTCATAATCTCTATAGAATACTTGCAAACTGTATCACAGTTGATAGTTGATACAGTATATATTTTAAAATATTGGAGTATATTGTGAACATACTTTAAAAGTTTGAAATATTTCATATATAAGAAGTTGTAGAAAATATTGTAGAATATTGTAGAAATATGTTAGATATAGCACCGTCTGGAGTTAGAACATTCTGGAATAATGAAAGGAGGGAGCAGCCAATTTTCCTGTCAAATCATGACTAACCAATTTACTGGAATCATTAAAATTGATCCAAAATTTATGATTGCAGAAAGATGAGTTTAGGTGTCAGCTAAAATCAGTATTAGTTCCGCTATGTGAAAAATAGCATTGATGTTCAGCACTGCTACCCTAGTAGTACCACAGGAGCCATTATCCAGCCAAAGCTGGCAATCAGAGGTTGTTTCTGCCACAGGAGGTATTCCTGTTATATGTCTTTGGGCAATCTCTTCAGAACTGGAGCCTGTCTTTTCTTCCTAGGTTAACAAACACTCTGAGGCATGGAAACTTGTCTGAGCTTGCAGGATAGTAAGAATTACAATTATTTCTAACACTAACACAAATATTCAAATATTGATGCAAATTTTCCTTTAGTATTACTCAGCAATATATCATATGGATGAAAACTGAAAACAATGTCAAAAGCTTTCTTTTCAGTCCAGTTCAGTCTGTTTTGATGCTAACTTATCACAAAGCCTCTAAACATAGTTGTCTCAGGATTGACTGCTGACTACCACACAAAATTCCTACCTCAAAGATCACTCACAGCTGTGACCGCTAGTTAACCTGCAAACAGATGTTAGTGCCAGGAGAGCAAATGCCAAGACAGAATTGGAGAGAAGCGAGAATTAAATACAAAACAACATTTCCATGTCCACCAGGGTAAAACTTGCTTATCCCTAGGCATAATGCATTTCACGTTGTGTCTTGCAAAAAACAATATGTAAGAGGAAAAGCATTACCGATGGTATTGCTGAACATAAAGGCACTGTGATGGCTCAGGGTTGCCCAGCAACAGTAAGTAGCACAATTTAGAGTGATGGAGGTCCGGCTAAATGGAAAGATGAAGCAGAAGAATACTGAAATTATCAGAAGAAGGCTACGTTCTCAGTGAACTTTGATTAAAAACAAAGCAGAGCAGCCCAAACAACTGCCTCTTGCCCTTAGTTCATAAGACATAATCAGATACGTGCTTCTCGCAAGGAGATTGAGTAAAGGGCAGCTACACAGCGCCTTCAAGTTACGTTGCCAGGTTGGAGCTCGTGTGCACATGCAATCAGTCTTCAGGAAAATGTTAGTTCTTGGAGATGTATCTCAATTATGACAACACTGCTCCTAAAAGGAACTGCAGCACAATCAACATTTGCATACGGCTGCTACAATGTGTTTCAAATTCTTCCTGTTGGGGAAACAGAAAAGAAAGAACCATTCATTTTCCACATCTGTTAAATCTGCCATGCAATGGCCAAGTAGCCACGAGTTATGACTACAACTCTGTAAAAAGGGAACCTATCCTTCAGACAGTCAACTTCAATTTTCTTTTCCTGACCTTCATTCTGTAATGAATAGAAACTCATCCCAGAGTAGCGAAGTGAGTGTAGCTTCCCATAAAGGGAAGTTATTGGATATGCATGGAAAATTACCACCAAGTACAGTGTGATTTGGAAACAGGGAGTCCTTCCTTTCAGAACTTCTCACTGAAAGCCTACATGTTATACATGAGAGGAACAGAAAAGAAAAGAGCAAGTAAGGCAGTAAGACTAACTACAGAAAATAAAGTTTGTCTCCTATCAAGTGAAATTTAGTAGAGATATTTAGAAGGAAAGTCTGATGCAAAATAAAGTGAAAGAAGACAGTATGGAATGGACAGGTCCCACTGCCTGTGCAACATTTTCATCTTACATCTCTAGAAGAAACCATTTAGTTTGAAATGTCAGGAAGGAACATGTCAGAGCATCAAGCAAATAATGCAAGGCAGGAAAAAGAGCAGATGCTCCAGAACCAGCTGCAAACAAAGCAGAGTTGGAACCAACTTGTGCAAAGGAAGAATGAATAAGGAAAAAACAGTAGTAGTGAGGTAGTGCAGAGCTGTTCTTACAACTGAGTAATGTCTCCTCCTTATCTCCCACCCAAATAATCTTTCTATCCAGTAAAAATTCCGTCTATGCATTGGTGTGAACTTTTAACAAAGACATGGTTTCCTGTTATAGTCATGCAAGTGGTACTGAAATTTTCTTTCAAGAACGTTTATGAATTTAATCTAAAATGGAATTTTAATTGGTTTTTTTGTTTGTTTGTTTGTTTTCTGAGTTATCCTCTGGAAATCACAGAATCACAGAATCACAGAATGTTAGGGGTTGGAAGGGACCTCAAAGATCATCTAGTCCAGCCCCCCCTGCCAGAGCAGGATCACCTACAATAGATCGCACAGGAATGCATCCAGGCGGCTTTTGAACGTCTCCAAAGAAGGAGACTCCACAACCCCCCTGGGCAGCCTGTTCCAGTGCTCTGTCACCCTCACCGTGAAAAACATTTTTCTAATATTTTTATGGAATCTCTTATGTTCCAACTTGTACCCATTGCCCCTTGTCCTGTCATTGGACGTCACTGAAAAGAGCCTGGCTCCATCCTCCTGACACTCGCCCTTGACATATTTATAGACATTTATGAGGTCACCCCTCAGTCTCCTCTTCTCCAAGCTAAAGAGACCCAGCTCCTTCAGCCTTTCCTCATAAGGGAGATGTTCCACTCCCTTAATCATCTTGGTGGCTCTGCGCTGGACTCTCTCAAGCAGTTCCCTGTCTCTCTTGAGCTGAGGGGCCCAGAACTGGACACAATACTCCAGATGTGGCCTCACCAGGGCAGAGTAGAGGGGCAGGAGGACCTCTCTTGACCTACTTGCTACTCCCCTTGTAATACATCCCAGGATGCCATTGGCCTTCTTGGCCATGAGGGCCCACTGCTGGCTCATGGTCATCCTGCTGTCCACCAGAACCCCCAGGTCCCTTTCTCCTACACTGCTCTCCAGCAGGGCAGTCCCCAACCTGTATTGGTACACGGGGTTATTCTTTCCCAAGTGCAAAACTCTACACTTGCCCTTGTTGAACTTCATAAGGTTTCTCCCTGCCCAGCTCTCTAGCCCGTCCAGGTCTCTCTGAATGGCAGCACATCCTTCTGGTGTGTCAACCACTCCTCCCAGTTTCATATCATCAGCAAACTTTCTGACAACACTCTCTAATCCCTCATCCAGGTCATGTGGTGTAATTTTTGATGGGAAATCTCTGTTTTGGAGGTGACAAAACTGCTCAGTTTAGGGGTAGAGATCATTAATCTAGCAGGCTAGAAACAAGCCCCAAGACCTTATGATTATTTAGAGATTCCTGCAAATGTAAATAAGCCCTGATTTAGTTTATCTTAGAAGAAGCGAGTTGAGTAGTACTACTCCTGTGCTTATTTTGCTAGATAGTTGGTATTATGACAAATTCACCTGATTAGGAATGGCCTATAGAGAAAATAATAACATTTCTCTCCAGCTACATGTGACAGGTTTCAGAATGTACTAAGATGTTCTCAGAAATTGAGTCTTAGGTGAGTATCCAGGTCAAGGATACTTTTGTTAAAAGTTTTCTTTCACATAGAAAGTGCATTTCTGAGTATGTGCATGTAAAGGTGTCTATGTTTGTGCATAAACATACACACACCAACACAAGAACATGGAATGTATAAAAAAATTACCTCATGATATTTTTTCCTTATTTCTACTTCAGCTACTTCAAGCTGGTAAGGGCAGGGAATGTGGGCCAATGCATTTGTGGAGGAGGTAATTGCAAGCATCAGCATTTGACAGTGCACCTTCACTACACCTGCATTGCATTAAACTCTGTGTATAACAATTTCCCATCTACAACAATGGCAACATGAAGAACTATTTCTCCAGTCATAAATAGCCTTATGAGAGCAAAACTGTAACATTTGCTTGTGTTTGATATCCTGTTACCCTCCTGAGCTCATTAAAGGCACTTGCTCACAATTCAACTTCCAGCCACTTAGTCAGTATAAAAACATTTTCCCTCTCCATCATTTAAAAATGCTTTTCCATGTTAAATTGAGAGAAAGCAGTTTCCACAGACATATCTTAATACCTCAAATGGATTTTTTTTTCACTCCATATCTCTATTTATTTTCTTATTAGTAATATTATCATTAGTATGTATTTGTATTAGTATTAGTATCTGTATTGGTATTTGTATTATGTTGAAGTAAATTATCAAGGATTGTTATGGTGGGATATGCCTCCAAATTTTCATCCAGATTCCAAAGGGTCTTTTTACTGAGGTCAGGCTGTAGTCTGGCATATGGTTACCTATCCTGCTACCAAATATTACATCCTTTTTCAGCAAGGAAATATTGGAGTGCAGGTGGACTACAGAAATTCCATTTATTGAGATAAGTTTTGCTCCACTGAAAGTACCCAATGTGATCGTGGTTGTACTGAATTTTATTGTTTGTATAAAACTTGCTCAAACCTACAGATAAAAAGCACACAATATAATAAACTTGCTTCAATGTTTCAGCTTGTTCTGGTGTTCAATGTGCTATTTTTTAGTCTTGGTTAGAGATACAGGAAAAAAAAAAAGAGAAACAAAACCTGTATACTAGGCACAGCCGGACATTCCCTTCAAATATATTAAACTCTTTGAATAAAGACTAACAAAGATAGCAGACCTTGTTAATGAACAAATATCTTTTATTTTATAGAGTTACAAGGAATTCAGGGGGCCTAAAGAGATAGTGCAGAAGCTGAAATGAACTGGTGCAAATGGTTGTAAATAATCAACTATGGTTGTGCTTTCTGTTAAATTAGTGCTTTGAGGATGAAGAAAACCTGGCCATCTTAAGTTCTGGACTTGGTTAAGAAACGCAAACAGAACATAACATGTTTTAAAATACACCTTGGAAGGTTTCCCCTTCTATAAACTCTCTACTGGAGAGTTTTGGCTGAATAAAGGGAGATAGCTAACAGATAAAATGCAAAAATATAAAAATTCTTCACTTTAAAGAGGCAGAGCCCACATGCTCAAGTTACAGCAACCAAGAAAGAAATTGAAAATAATTTTGGGACTCTTTTCTATTTTTGAGGTATAGTCATCGATAATAAATGTGATCTGTTTCGTAGATCTCAGAAATCCTGACATTAGAAAACTCCCCTAGTCTTCGTAGTCCTTAAATGCAATGATTCAAGAGATCCCACACAGTCACTTCCAGTAGACCAAAATTACTTAAATTGGAGAAAAGACCTTAATGGGTGAGATCAAGTGTTTCTTAGCAATTTTATGACATATTGAAAACTGATCATAGTGTTACTGGTTCTATTAGGCATGATTTAGGGTCCCTGTCCAAGAAGAAATATTCATATTACTGATGGCTCTAGAGAATCATAGAAATATAAATTATTTCAACATTATAAGATTGGGAAAAAATAATCTAATACTTCCAATAGTAAATACATCCATTCTCATAACTAAGGAAACATCTAAAACGTTCTACATCACTCGTTTCAGAGTATGACATTTCAAAAGGTTGACAAGGAAGGTGTGCTCAGAAAGGTAGAGAGTATAATTTTAAGTGTGATCACACCTTTTAGCACAGACATTTAAATGTAAAATGCAGAGTGAACAGTGCAGACATTTTACAGAATACCCTGACAAGTGCAAAATCTTTCAAAAAAGATAAATACTCTCTAGTGGCTTCAGCCAGATACTTAGTTACAGAGCCACAGAACTGAGCGTATAATTTACGTTACATGGTACATAATACTTTTATTATTAATATGACATCCACTCACTCCTACTCTTTCAATTTAAAAAGAAAACACATTTTGACATGGTATATTATTTATCCAGAAGAAAATTATCTAAGCTTAACTAGACATTACCTATTTGAAAATTTGAAAAGTTCTTTGGAATTAGGAGAAATCCTTTAATGCAAACTATGTATGGAAGACTTAGTCCGGAAACTGCTCATAAGTCAGAGTATAGGGTATAGGTATATGCATCCCTTTCCACCCTGGGATGGAAAAGATCTCTGTTTAGACAGCTGGTAGAGAACATATGCAATTAAATCTTCAATATGCTTAGTGTATCCTAGCTGAAATTACATATCCTGATTGAAAATAATTAAATCTTTACTTCCTTCAAATACCCACTCTGCATTTCAGGAACCTCTTATCAGGTGTTTATAAGGAAACATAAGTTACTATGTTCAACTGATGTATCAAAGAAAATTTTCACCTGTGAGAATCTGATAAAATGCTCGCTTAACCTATTTGCAATTTACTGTACTTTAAATGCAATTTTAAAATTAATTTTAATGCATTTTAAATTAAATGCATAGGTCATATCTTTTTGTTGCTGTTTTGACTGAGTGACTGAAATTTCTTAGGAAAAAATAATGGATAGCGAACAGGAAATAATGAATTCCATTGTTCCAGCAGACACTACCTTGTACAAATATGAATTACAACGTCCCGTAAAGAAAAATTCATGAGCAAAAGACTCAAGCAACGTAGCTAACATGTGAGACTTAGGCCTTCTGAGGGTAACATTCCTTAAGTGTTTGTGTAGGTAAGGGTTTGAGTCATTGGTAGAAGTTAATGATTAAGGAGGCTACATAACAAAAATAACTCTTCACCTAATATTTTCTTTTTTTTTTTTCCCACTTTTCTGCCAGCTTTACTGTTAATGAGGAGTTTGGAAAAGACAGTGTAATTTGAAAATGTGAATGACTAAATTGGTTAAACTTATTCAGCATCCATAGTCTGTCCATGTCTATCATTATTTGCTGCTGTATGACTGCTCTACATCTTTCACATACTGAGCTGTTAGCTAAGAAGCAGGTGGTTTGAAAATGCATTTGTGAACATTTGGAAGATAATCATATGAGATGACCATTTTACTGTTTCATCCCTGTTTCTATTGTCAAAAAAGATCATTGTATTTAGGAAATACACTGAAAGTTCTTAGCAAAACACAATGTGTTATGAATCTTAAGATGAGGTGCCATGTCCTATGAACTCTTAATACATAACAGTTTCTAGGGAATTTTATATATGTACATTTGTATGTAGCTACATAAATATAAATGCACATGTATACACACACATATATAAGAATGTATATACACACCTACATGGAAATATACAATTAAAAAGAACATTAAAAGTAGAGTTCATTAAATTTTTTTACTTTATTCTATCCATACCTCCAGAAAAGTGAGATGCAAATGCTTATGAGCCAGAAAGAAAAAGCAATGAATGGCAAGTCTAGTAGACTATGTACATCTACATTTCAGTCAAAATAATGTTCCTAACAAAAGAACAAACATGAACTTTGGTAATAAATTCACCTTCTGTTTATACCTTTGTGTGTCCCCTAAACAGCCATTCAGTTCTATGAGTTAAAAATAAAATATATGGACTGCAAAGTAAACAGTTTTACTGTTTTATTTATTACAAAATTGAGAATTTTTCTTGCATCAACCTGCCATTCACTGTATCTTTAGCTAGTTTATTAGGTTTAACATTAGAAAAATAAGCTTCCATGTCCTTTTAACCTAGTTTTCTCTATTGGCAATGCCAGCACATGTGGCAATAAGCTGCATTTACAGTGATGAAATCTTTCTTGGTGAAATGGATGAAAATGGGCAGTAAGTTTAATATAGGCCACCAAGGACTAGCAATCTGTGAACAATATAAACTTCATTCTAATTAGGTTGACAGATAAAGCTTCCACCTCTCTTTACAAAACTCAAAAGAAAATAAATAATGCAAAAGTACATGATTCTTATTGGTAAAGAATCTTAAAGTAATGAAACTCACTGCTTTGTTATGCACTTCTACATTACAGAATGCAAATTATGTCTGCTATGTATATGGATGTATTAACAGCTTGATCAATATTCAGTACACCATGCTGGAGTTTTCATAAGTGACTTCAAAGACATTTCTGTTAAATCTTTAGAACACACGAGCATATTTGTGTACAATCATTGACAAAATTTGGTGGAAGATTTTGACATCTAAAATACTTCTCTAGATTTGCCTAGGAGTGAGGAGATAAATAGCAAACTAATATTGATCTCCCAGTTGCGATTCCTTTGTTACAAAGCCCTTAATATATATTGTCACCATGCATTATCTTCAGTAGATCTTCCCTGGCAATCCCAAGAGCTTCCACACAGAAGTCCAGACAATCATTTTGCAGTCAGAACTTCAGGTTACAGGTTTGAGGTTACAGGAAATGATCCTTGAAAATGACATTGCCAGCCAAGAAGAAGAAATAGCCAAGCACAGCTAAGTAAATACTTGGTAGCAATATGAAAAGAGATTGGAGAGTCTGCTAGACAGACAATAAATTTGTCTTAACTCTCCCATTCAGACAGGGACTCAAAATACTTTCAATTCTTGGACCTACATCTCCAGAGCCAAACCAGATGTTCTTCCATATGTGCAAAAGGAACAGAATAATTTTGAATGACCTAAGCTAGGAAGGCCTGCTTTCTCTCATTCTTCATGCCATCCTCAATCCATTAAAGTTAAAAGTGAACCAACTTGCAGACCTCAACTTCAAAAACTATCTTGGTGGCTGTGCACCCTTTTCCTACTCATCCTGATTTATTGTATGTACTTTAATATCCACCTCTGTATAAATGCTACGGCATTACATCAAGCAGAAGACTTTATCTTTTGGACTAAGAAGGCAATTTTTTTTCCTAGTATAAGTCTACTTTCTGTGAGTCAATAACATATATTAGCAAACTCTGAACAAGATTTGCAGTTATTTGGTACATTTTTGCAGTTCAAGTCACAGAGCAATATCAGTTTATGTTTCCTGCTAATATCACACCATGTATACTTAATAAAATTCTGAAACTTTATTAAAAAATACCCCAAAAAAGGCAATACAACAAAATATTGGGAAATCAAGAAAATCTTTGGTTTATTCTTGCAAATGTTTAAGAAAGATGTGCATATTGAAAAAAACATTATTCCCAGAGAGTGAACGACTACACTAACTCAGAATGTTCTGATTTTCCTGTGAAGTTCAATAATCCAGAGAATTATATGCTTTATAAGTCAGAAAATGTGGGAGTCTAAAGTCACTCTACTCTCTATGTAATATAATTTCTAAATATGAAATTCTCATTCTCTTTTTCCTATCCCATAAAAACTCCAGATAAAGGTTTTGCCTCAATTAGAGAAAGATTTAGGAGTCTAGACGGGCAGAGAGATAAAGAAGATCACCACCCCAGGGAGGATATTAATTTAGGTTTTATTAATTTTGCCCCAAAGAGTTAAATTTAATTTGTTCCTGTGTTCTTCATCCCTTCTTATTGAAGCTACAATGAAGGGTCAAGATTTAATTTCATCAGATTTTCAGGTTTACTAGAATAGTTATCCCAGATATTGGACTATATTAACCAGGCACTGGAAATTCTACTCTGAAAAGTTCAATGTTGAAGGCTAAAACTACAACCACAGAAGTAAGCTTGTATAACCCACATCCCTGTAAAGGCAGACTGGTTTTCTGTAGCCCATTTTTTCCATTCTGCATCTTGGTCTACTTGCAAACATGTTGAATGATGTGGCTTACTCTTCCCTGAGTGTCCATGGCAGAAGTGACATTTTTTGGAGACTATCAAAGCTTTATTTTGGCTTTAATTCAATAAAGTACTAAAGTGACAGGCCTAACTTAATGCATTGTTTAACATAACTTTAAATCGTGTTTCATACAACTATCTTCAGCAAGATTTAAGCACATACCTAAGTACTTTTTTTTTTTTTGTATTAAGAAAGGAATTTAATATATGTGTAAGTGCTTAGTTGACGTGGAAAGTCTCCTTTTAGTCTGATCAAATAAATTAATACGGTCAATTTGTTACCACAATGTGCTGATGGAGTTATGAGAAGAATGACATTACAAAAAATACCAGTATCTACCAGGTGACTGTGTGTGACATCATATCATTTGTAACATTTCATATAATCAGAGTGTAAGGGGAATGATAAAATGTGTGTTAATAAAATATTTCCTATTGTAATTAACGTCTTTCTGATGGGTCTCATCTTAATATTTTGAGCTTGGCCAGGTTCTGATCTTATTTATTTATACTACAAAACACAGAAATTCTTCACCTGCTACCAAAAGTGTTGGCTGTAAAAGAACTCTGACACTTGTTTGCAATGTTAGATACCTGTGGTTCTTTTAATGCTGGTGTCCTGGTTTGAAGGACAGGTGTCTCCCAGGGAAGGCAGGAACCTCCCTTGGAATAGGAAATGTAAACCCCTTCCCTCCAAATTATTGCAAATTTAAAATCAAGGGGCTCTCAGGCAAGGATATGGGGGTAGGAATAACAGTTCTTTACTAATATATATATGTATTAAAGCAGGTGAACAAATAACTAAATATAAACATTAATGGCAGAACAAAGTCAGAAAGAACCCGGTCCCAACCCTCTGGCCTGAGGGCCCTTTCCTTCGGTGCAGTGATGGTCACGGTCGGGAGGAGGGGGGGAAGCGGCTGGTGGTTCCCGGCGGGCAGGGCAGGCGCGGTGATGCCCCCGCGGCTGCAGGAGACGCTGTGGCCACGAGCTCCGGCAGACACGTGGTAATGGCGGCGAGNGGCAGCCCGGCTCCCGACAGGGCAGGGAGCAGAATGCCGGGCACCCCTCTGAGTAAGGCAGATGTTAATGCGGTCCCAGTCAATGGCTCACCTCGCGGCAGGAGAGGACAGGTCCGGGCGAAGGTGGGGGGGGGAGAAAGAAGGCCGGCGACAATGACTGTCCTCCTACGAAGCCCAGAGCAAGAGAGAGCGCAGCTGACTCCGCCCCCGCTTTTATCTGCCCAAATCTCGCGGTATCTCTGTCCCCCCACCACGAGAAACTCCGACACTCCCCTCCCCAGGCCTTTGTTCTTTCTTAAGTATCCAGCCATTTGTATCCTAGTAACTTATGGGACAAAATTCTACAGGTGAAAAGGAGCAAACAGAAAACAAATCTAACCCCCAACAGCTGGAGATAATAAAATTCAAGTCAAAGACTTGGTTACCAGTTTGCCAGTGTTCACATTTTATTGTAAGTTTTGAAGGCATTTGTTGATTCTTTTAGATCTCAAATGGGATCTTCCAATTAAAATGCAAACTCAAGTTTCTAACCCTTACTGTTGTAAATTAAAATGGAAAAGTTGTTTTCTATTTCTGCCGTGAGCCAGGACAAAACAAACATGACAAGGTATAACGTGATTGAAGAAAAGTGGGGAAAAGTTCAAACTGATGTGTTTGTGAGGCATTGCAATAGGCTGCCGAAAATTATGAGGCTTTGCAGTGACATGACCAGGAATGAGGATCTGCTGTTTCCTGCAGGATGCTGAGACTACCTTATGTTCACAAGGCTTTATTAGCAGTGTTCATAGATGATGGCATGCATACCTCAAATCTGATAGTGAAATTTTTTCTTCTTGGGGAGGGAGAGAGAAAGGACTTTACTGCGAGCTAATGGATAAGGAAAGGAGAAGAAAATAAGAGGAGGTTCTTAAGCAATTGATTCTTTTAATGAAAACACACTGTAACAACCTTTATGGTGATTTGCATATGCTAGGTCATGAAAACAACAGCACAAAAACAAAAGCATGACAACAAAAAGGGATAAATATTTCCACAGAATCTTTAAAATAGCACTGCCAAAAACCACAGAGCTGCAGACCAAAGGGAGACTACAGAACGTCAAGTGGCAAGCCATCAGCATCAGAAAGGTTAAGATCACCTGAAACACTGTGACGTCTTGTGATGGGTCAGATGAAGTCTCGGGGTCTTTTGCAGACTTATATTCCAGAATAGAAAAAATTGCATGGTTTAAATTTTCTCAATTAAAACACAGTTGTGAGTTTTAAAAAGTGTTTAATGTTTAACGAATTAAATACAGATAAATTCAAAGAACTTTTTTGCTCCAGACTGAGCTCAGCATTTCCGAGGACCGTGACATTTTTAGCAGCTCAGTGGTCTCCCGTGGGGACAAAAAAAATCAGGCCCAGAAAAAGAAGTATTAAATTCTCCTTATCTCAACCTGCAAAGGCATTTTTAATTCCTCTTGCCATTTCTCCCACCAGCAATGAGGGGACAGCAGTCATCTGGTTTGGGTCCTGGCAGGGACTAAACCACCACATGCACCCAACCCACCTGTAAATCCCTGGCAGCACTTGTATTTCAAAATGGTAAGAGAGGTTTTTTTGCCAATGTGACAAGTTAACCTTGGCTAAGAGCCAAGCTACCACTTTGCTGAATGCTCATTCTCCCATCTCAGTGCGACAAGGGGAGAAAAATAGGAAGAACAGGGATGTGAAAGCTCATGGACTGAGATAAGACAGGAAGATCCCTTACCAGTCACCATCACAGGCAAAACAGACTCAACTTGGGGAAATTAACTTATCAATTAAAATACATTTGTGTAGTAATAAAGACAAAATTAGTACTACACTTTCCCCACCCCCCTTTACCTAAGCTCAATTTCCCTCCTTCCCTCCTGACTTCCCCACGCCAAGCAGTGCAGAGGAGAATGGGAGTGTCCGGTCAGTCTACAACTCCCTTTTGCCCTCCCTTGCTCCTCACACTTTCCCCCTGTTTCAGCATGGATCTTTCCCATGGGCTGCAGTCCTTCAGGATGAACCAGCTCCTATGTGGTATCTCCCAAAGGCAGCAGCAGAAGCCCTGCTCCAGCACCTGCAGCACCTCCTTCCTTCCTTCTTCTCTCACCTTGCTGCTTGCAATGCTGTTTCTTATACTTTCCTCCTCCCCATTTCTCCTCTGCCTGGATGATGATTTTGCCACACAGGCAAATGTGTCTCTTACAGAGATCCCTTGACTAGGCAATGATACCTGTTTACCTGTTAGCTAAAGAAGAACAAACAGACGTTAGGTGTAGGTTGATAGTGGAGAAAGTGTAAGAGCAAGTTGCGAGAGAATATGTCCCATTTTCTGTTTAGCTTTTAAATATTCAAGGCAGATACATAGCTAATTTATAGGTGATGGTCCTATACAACTGTTAGGGGTTAGATTTGCTTTCTGTTTGTTCCTTTTTACCTATAGATTTTTTCCCATAAGTTACTAGGATACTAATGACTGGATACTTAAGAAAGAACAAAGGCCTGGGGAAGAAAGTGTCTGAGAGTTTCTCGTGGTGGGGGGACAGAGATACCGCAAGATTTGGGCAGATAAAAGGGGGGCGGGAGTCAGCTGCTGTCTCTCTCTCGCTCTGGGCTTTGTAGGAGGACGGTCGCTGTTTTTGCTACTGTCGCCGGCCTTCTTTCTGCCCCCCTTACCTTCGCCCGGAGCTGTCCTCTCCTCCCACGAGGTGAGCCATTGACTGGGACCGCATTAACATCTGCCTTACTCAGAGGGGTGCCCGGCATTCTGCTCCCTGCCCTGCTGGGAGCCGGGCTGCCGCAGCCCTGCNCAGGCCAGAGGGTTGGGACTGGGTTCTCTCTGACTCTGTTTTGCCGTCAATCTTTATATTTAGTTATTGTTCACTTGCTTTAATATATATATACTAGTAAAGAACTGTTATTCCTGCTCCCATATCCTTGCCTGAGAGCCCCTTGATTTCAAATTTGCAATAATTTGGAGGGAAGGGGTTTATATTTCCTATTCCAAGGGAGGTTCCTGCCTTCCCTGGGAGACACCTGTCCTTCAAACCAGGACAAGAACTGATATCTACAAGACAATATATGCAATTGTCCATTTATTACTAAGAACATTTTGGCAAAGAATTAATGAATAAATTAAATACAAGCTTTGTTGATGATGCCATTTGAATTTCCTGCTCACATAAACACTGTGTGTGTGAAAAATGGGCAGATACAATAGTGACCTTCAAAATGATCTATTAGTGTTTTGTTTGATATTCCATCTTTCATTACATGGTGGCAAAAAGTCCTCCAGTGCCAGCTTGCCTATAAATTTGAGCATCCACAGACTGAACTGGTGTTCTTCACCTCAATCACTACATTTACTAAACAGAAAGGCTGAGATTAAAGAGGGAGAAAGATGATGTTTCTAGAATAGCATGATTCTCATTGGAATGTGGGTGCTTCCAAGACTTCATTCAAAAAACTGTTTTGAAGGTACCTGAGAATTTAATATTCTCCTAGATTAAGGTTTGCTCTTTGTTGCCAAAATATATAAATTATGATTGCTAAGACTTTATGTGAGGAGAATCAGCAGAATTATTGTGAATGTGGCAGCAAACACTTTAAACCAGTTTTATTGAGGATGGAAAATCATAATGGCAATCTGTCCAACTTCCAAAATGCTACATTTCACAAAGGCATAATTCTGCTGTTAGATTAAGAAACAATTAATGTACTTATTCTGTTTCAAGTACTGAGCTTGAGTTTTGTATTTCTGAAAATCTCTACAGAGATGAGGAGTAATTCATCCATGCAGACAGGTAAAGGACAAAGGGGGGACTAAATATCTATCATTGAGACTTTTGCCTTGCATTGGTTTTAAACTGAAAGTGGGTAGATTTAAATTGGACAGAAGGAAGAAATTTTTTAAGATGTGTGTGTGAGTTACTGGAACAGGTTGCGGAGGGAAGTTGTGAATGCCCCATCATTGGAAGTGTTCAGAGTCAGGCTCCATGTGGCTTTGAGCAACCTGATCTAGTGAAAGATGTCCTTGCCCATGGCAGGGCAATTGGACCAGATGATCTTTGAAAGTCCCTTCTAACCCAAACCATTCTATGGAAGTATCTACCTCAAGAAATACAATTAACCAGGAGGTTGGACTAGGTGACCTCTTGAAGTCCCATTTAACCTGAATTTTCGTCTTATGCCTATGAAATACAGGACATTGTCATATAGTATTGGTATATGAAAAACAAAACAAAACAAAAACGATTAAAGAAAAACCCCCAAACCCAAACAACCCTACAAACCCAAAACAACAACATCAAAACCCCTAAAGCTCTCTGTCTAGCTAAGACAGTGTATATTCAAGACATGGACGATAACTTTTGGACAACATAGACAGGAAAATCCCTGAACATTTGATTCTACATGTGTTGTGATTTCTATGCAGAATGAAAGAGATGACAGGTTCAACTGGTTCTGAAATCACTTTTCAGCGAGTAAAAATAACTTTGCAGTGATTCAAAGTTTTTTCAAGTTTCTCCAGAGAGCTCCAAGCAGACAGACCCAAAAGGGCTGGTCACTTTCTGTTAGCACTGTCCACATTTGAAACACTAGATCTTAAAAGGTGAATATCTGTGTTATTCAACTGATGTATTCTGTTTGAGTTTCATCAAAACTGTGTATCTGGGTAACTCTACAAGCCCTTACAGGCCTTTCTGCTTAGGGTCAGATGCTCAGCTGCTGTGCTCAGCTCGCACACTTAGCGACCATGAAATGATAA
>VZZY01017124.1:35104-114315 GCA_013400335.1 Eurystomus gularis | reverse complement strand
CGCCTCTCCTGCCCGGGCAGCGCCAAGGCCCGGAGGCGGTTCCGGGTGCGAGGGCCGGCGGCGGGCGGGCAGAGCCCTACCCGGAGCGGGGCAGCCTTGCAGGGGCAGGGCGCTCTCGGTGCAAGGTTAAATGCTGGCAGAAGGGTTTGCAGGGCAGGGTCGGTTACTGTTGTGGGGAAGGACCTCTCAGAATCTCTTCTAGTGGGAGCAGGGAAAGCGATGCTCGTTAGCGTGAGTTTTTCGTGTCCAGGGAGTTGCAGCGGGGGAAGTTCTCTCACAGCTTTCGTTTACCTCTTCCTCACAAGGCCAAGCTGCTCTTCTGACCTGCAGGAAGGTGTTCTGGCTGTGATGCTGGCATCATGCATGGCCCAGTCTTGCAGTGTTAAGCAGCAGTGTAAAGGAGAGTCTGTGCCCTCACCAGGGGAAGAATAGGAAGAGATCAGCTATTTTTAACAACAGAAAACTGTGAGAGGTATGAGAGAGCGAGCTTATGAAGGTCTCAGCTGGGCACTGAACTCAGACAGCAGTGAGCTGCAAACCTATGATAAGCTAAGGTTCCTCTCCTTCCCTTGTCTCCTTGCCTGGCCTTTTTTCATACTGTACATAAGGAGGATGGATGGGTGCCCTGGAGCCACTGCAGTGCTCTTGTTTGTCTCCCTGTGTCGAGAAGGAGACACTGAGGCATGAGGAGCAAATTGGGGGAACTCTTCTTCAGTTTTAGGTCTCCTTGAATGTTTCTGTGTGGGCTTTTTGAGAGGCAGTTGGTGAATGCATGGGTTGCAGTGGTTTCAGGCTGGCTCAGCCTGGCTGTGTACCTGAGTCAGCGTGCACCCCCGAACAAGGCTGGGTAGTTCCTGGCCAGCGATGCCAGGAGTGGAGCTAAAGGTGCCTTTCCTTTCTCAACATCTCTGCTGGAATAATGTACCTGGGACCTTGCCTTCCCACCGGGCTCCTGGGCTCCCTCTGCAGGGAGAGATCATTGGAGAGATTGCTAGGTTTGGACCTTTGGTTGTTGACATCTAGCAGGGAAGATGTGAGCTCTGATAAGAAGCAAGCTGAATTAAAATTGCTTCAGGGTAAAACAAGGACGTGTTCTTCTTCTGTTAGTGTAGTAGTTCACAGGAACGGTGCTCGTCCTTTTCTCTGTGCTTTGATTGGTGCGATCCAGATGGATCTGCAAGACAGTTGAAAATGGCACCTTCCATGAGAGCAAAAGCAAGGGTTCCTTAGAGCAGTTCTGGGAAGTTATCTGATAGGCCTTCTGGGCTGGTCCTGCGAGGGGAGAAAGTCCAACACTCCTGAGCAGAAGAGTCAAGCCGGAAGCTAATATGCATTTTGGCAGTTATGTCTCACGTGATATGGAAGGAAATTATGAGACTCCCTTTGCTGCTGGTTATTCAAATGGAGAAATAGAACCGTGCTGATGAACAGACACTTTTTTTTTTGAAATTCAAATGTTTTCTGTCAGTTTAAAGTTCTACTAAAATAACCCTGGTTTTTATTTATGCAGATGTGTCACTTTATCCAAAGAAGTTCAACTCTGTCATTTCCAAAAATATGTAATATATTTTGGCGGTAAGTTGGAGATTCATATTATTGTGTAATGAGTAAAGACATTGGGTGAACTGAGTAGTTACACACCTGTGAGCTGTAAACTTTGAAAATAAGGTTAATGACTCTAGTAAATAGTTGAATGATTCTGTGTAGAGTGCTGCTCTGGTGCTGAGTCCAAGTCTAAGTCCTCCATCCTGGAAAGCAATGGGCAGAGCAAGAATGCTCCAAGGAAACCAGTGTGATTCACTTTGAAAAAGGAAACATATTAAGAGGCATAAACTTCAACTCCAGGGAAAATTTAAAAAAATCAGGCCTAAGGCTAATGCATCTCAATGCATCCAAGTGGAGCTTTCACCTTTTACTGATGAACTTTCATAGCATCATCATGCTGCTTGGAAGTATTGATTTAATTTATAATGTAGCTGTGTGCGCAAATGGGAATTTTCAAATCCAAGTCAGGAATATTTTTCCAGGCGTATACAGGAGAGAGCAGAAAGTAACAGTAATTGTGTTACTGGAAGATGAAGGCTTCATCCTTCCTAAACTATCAACAGTGTATTCAAAAGGAATACATTGAGATCAAGGTAGCTTTGTGTGTCTCAAAAGACTTCTGTAATTTTTTTAAGGCTTTTGCCAAATGCTACAGTTCGCTAGCTCCTAAAAGTCTACTGTCATCAATACATAGCGGTACTGTCCTTGCACCTTGTTTTAATGCCTTCTGCTTATATTTTAGTGATTCGGTTAAGTGTTGTGTGAGGGGAGAGGAAGAGGAGGAAGAAATGCTTTGAAATGTTTCTGTTTGGGGAATCCTGGGAAGTTTGCTTCTTACGATGTTACTCTCTTGAAAAACACTGTCACCAGGTTTCACCATACAAGTACGTCCCTCTTGTGCAGCTGCAGTAAGACAGTTAGTGATGAAAAATACCAAGACCCTTTTCAACTTGGTAGAAAAGACTTGAAAAATCTCTATGAAGACATAAAAAAGGTAAGAGATTTTGGTGACTATTCTGGGATGTTGTGGTGATTCTGATTTTAATAGCAACCATTACTTTGGAGGACAGTTACTGAAAGAATATTCTTTATGTTTATGAATAGCTGTCTGAAATTTAAACTGAAGGCAAAAAGAGCATTTCTACATATCTTACTGAACCAGAATGCAGGTTTTTTTTCCTCCTAATGTACACTGCTGGAATACATCATTTAGGTCTCAGATCAATCACAGTAATTTTAAAAACCACTTCAGTTTACATTGGGTGGAATGTATACAGGCAATAACCTTATACGTGCATTCTGTTTTGCTTAGATTAATCAGATTGGCTTTGTGAGTTTTATGCTGATATGTTCTTTTCCTTTTTGTAGGAATTACTTGTATCTGCAGCAGAACTTAAGGAAATGTGTGATTATTACTTTGATGGGAAAGGAAAGGCCTTTCGACCAATGATTGTGGTGCTAATGGCAAGGGCTTGCAACATTCACCATAATAATTCCAGGTGAGTCGGTCACTTTTAGATATGAGGACATAAATTGTACTTGAAATTTTACCATTCTTATGTTCCCAAAAAGTATGTCTAGTAATTTTAAAAAATCAAAAGCTCCTCAGTAAAACCTGAATTTAAGTTCCATTGTGAAGCTGTATCTTTGTAGTTAGTAGTGCAAAGGGAACTGCAGGGTTTGTTACATGCTTCCATGTGTAAAATTGTGGACTGTACTGCAGTTGTAACTGATGGAAAACAGTGTTGCCCAGTTCTGATATTTGTAAGGCTTTTAGTCAATTTTAGCTCCTTACAGAAATGCTTTATTAGAACCTTTAATACTACTTGAAACTATATGAACTTTATTAAAAGTATTTTTCATTTGTAACCATTCCTGGAGCTATTAAACTCATCACAGGTAGGACTTTGCTGCAAGAGTAGATTTTCACATCTTTTCTTTTGTAATTTTGCAGAAAAGCCATTAAGCAGGTAGTATTCTATTCAAAGCTGTGAGACATTCAAAACAGATATTTTTTTTTTCCCTCCTCTAGGAGAAAATGTGTACCCTTGAATGTAATATTCTAACCTTAGAGCTGGTGTGTAATCCTCATGTTCTTCAAGTTACTTGTCTTTTAGAAGCAGTTTTTACTGAGCAGAACATCATGCTCAGCCTGTACTCTCTGTCACTTCTTGCTCTGGCTGATTGCAAACGCTTCTCTCCACGTGTTCCTATCAGTTGTAATGTTTGCATTTTGAGGAAAAGTGTTGGCTGGAGAGTTCTCTGCCTGTCAGCTATACTTCCAGTCTTCCCTTACATAGAATTTAAAATACAAAATCTTTGGTCCTTTACCAGAAGTGTTTCTAGACTAATTTATCAGTCTTAAGGAATTTCTCTCAGCTGTCATATCATTTTTTCCTTAGCAGTAGGTTAATGCCTTGTTGGACTTGATTTCTGCTTCAGAGCATGACATAAATTTTGCTGCTTGATATGGCACCTCTCCTGCTGGCCCCCCTCCTATGTGAATAAATTTTGGAAAGGGAAAGCAAAACCAGTTTGCAGTGTCCTGTCCTGTGTGTGTGCCAGTTCCTCTTGTTTTAGGAAAACATTGTTCACAATTAATGAACTTCACTCTAGCTCCTTGTCCTTGTCTTAGAGGTAGCAAAAGGAACAGTATCAGTTGTGAAACTCCTCAAGGGTGTCCTTTCACTGATTGGCTTAATATTTTCATGAGTGACCTTGACATGAAAAACAGGAGCATGATGATGGCACTTTTTGTGGATCGCTCTTGATGACTGGCCATCCATAGTGGAATGACAGGAAGCACAGTAAACCAAGAATTTCTTCTTGAGCTTGGAGGCTTGTGAGTGTCCCATTAGGGTGTAACCCCAGTGTGATTTGCATCCACCTTCTTTACGGAAAACCTTAAAGTAATCCCAGCATGCATCAACCGTAGTATATCCAGTTCAGCATTGGGAATGCCGATACCTTTGTACATCACACTTTGAAATCATCAGCATGTCTGATCCTTGTGTTCAAATAAAGGTAAGTCCAGCTGGCTTCAGGAATGGACGGCAAAGATAATCAGGGGGAGTGAAGGACTTGCAGTCTACAAATTTATCAGGGACAAAAGTGCTATTTAAGACAAAGGATGATATTGATAAGAGGGTAGAAACTTAGGAGGAGACTTAACAACTGGGGCAGTGAGTTTTTGGAGCATCCTTCAAGCGAGAATAACAGGAAAAATAGTTTTATCTCATTCTAGTGTGTAGTATGAGAAGCTTGTGAATGAAATCCTGTGGTGTACATGCAATACTGAGAGGCTGGAATTGGTGTCATATACTACAGGGAGAGAGCAGTGAATCAAAGACAAGAAGTAGGTGTAGAAAGAACTGAGTTCATATGCTCAAAGCATATTTGCAGTCTTTTGACACGTGTATGCTCATGGACATATTGTCCATGCATTATGCCTTCTTGAAACCATCAGGTCCAGTTTTGAGACCTGTCCTATGCCTGTGAGAAAGTGTGATCTCCAAGTTCAGGTACCACATATGCCTGAGGCAAGTGTTCGCTTTGCTCTGATTTATAGATGCCCATGGCATTTGTCAGCTTTTGTATATCTGTTGCAGATTTTGTCAGCACCTACAAACCACATTTGATGTTTAAAACTCTCCTCATTAATCTGAATGTTCCTTGTATAAGGACAGACTGAGTCACTATCTCTGTCATGTTTTTAGAATGAAATTCTGAATAAGGAGAACAGAAATGTTTCAGCAAAGGAAGAGAATGAAATTCGAGACTATTAACCTTCCTCTTCTTTGCCTCATGCCACTTTTCTCTAATCCTGTGATGTAACTAAAATTCACATATGTTTATACAAATCTTTGGCTTTTTGGTTCATGCATGATGGCCAGTGGCTTTTGAGAGGGTTGGGTAGGCCGTGCCTAAAGAATATACTTTTGTATTGTGCATACCTGCTTATTATGAGTTGATGAAGTTTTTACGGGCATTTTCTTCTCTTTTGCTTTTAAGCTTCTTGAAGCCAGCTGTGTTCCACCAGCTTTCTATGTGCATATACTTCCATTTCACGCTGAGTACATTCATTATTGTCGCTACTTAAAGTAGCATTGCTTCCAGGTGACAAATTGTTCTTCCTGCTTTTTACTGTTTGTGGGGAAAATGGCATATGTAGAGAAGGAAACATTGCGTATTTGTTACTGTGCTATAGACCCGAGTGAAAAAAAGACTTGCTTTCCATTCTGCTTCTTTAATTTTATTCCTTTCCTCAGTGCTGATTCTTCTTCCAGACTTGTTTTTCTTTGTCGAAGCTTTGGTTCTCACACATGTAATCAAAGATACTGGTCACAACATCTGTAGACTTGTGGGGTGAGCCAATATCCTGTGCTGTTCATCCCTGGCATTTTTTAAATTCTGCCTCTGGGGTTTGCATTACTGATGTTGAATTTCTACTTCATCTTGCTGCTGTTCTCAACTGTCTTATAACTTGCTGGACCTAGTGTGCTTTTGCCAGTTCTTTCTTTTTTTTTTTTTTGTTTTTTGTTTGTTTGTTTGTTTGTTTGTTTGTTTTGTTTTTGTTTTTTCCTTTTGTGCGATACTAGTAGAAAAGGTAATACTGTGCCTTGTTTGGCTGTTAAAGTAACGGGATACAATTTTGTAAAGTTATAGATCCTGATCTTAAGAGACCTCTTTGTCCCCACAGAGCCCCACCAGAATAGCTGAGACTTTTCAGATGAATGGAGGGAAGCACCCAGGTAGCTCTCCTTATGGGTTAGTTAGGTGACATGATGGTTTTTGTTTAGGTTTGAGGAAGGCTAAGTATTTAGAGTACCTAGCAGGTTAATTGTGTTTCTGGGGTGAGGTAGTTTTATTGTAGCCATAGTAATGAGAATGAGAGTTGTATAAAGAATCTCAACTGTTATGAGAAATGATAAGTGTCCGAAGCATTCAAATTGTTATGTACTGGTATGTTGGTGTTTTTCCCTCAAACATCCAAGTGTCAGAAGTCCAATCCTGAGTCCTTAGGTCCCTTGGGTAATGGTTTTTTGCTTAATGATAGCAACTTCGATTTGTGCGAGGCTGAGAATTGGTGTAAAGAGTTTAAGCTGAGGGCATGTGAACCTTCGACTTCACACATCTTCTGGCATTTCTTCACATACCTGTGTGCAGAATTTCGCAGAATTATCACTTAACCTGACTGGACCTAATGTTTCTGTTTAGGGTATATTCTCCAGAGGTATTTGCAAATAGGAATTTTTATTTCTATTTCTGTAACCAAAATAAGAGAGACAAGTAAGAGAAGGCCAGAGAAGTACAGAGACATCTCAATAGAGAAATTAGTGAGCACAAAAGATTTAGTGGGGGAAAAAGGGAAATAAATCCACTAGAATAGTGTGAGAAATACTTAAATATAATGACCTGACTAAACTCAACAGAATAATGTTTCCTAAAGATATGAGCATCTGCTAGCAACTTTAGTCCACTTTTTCTTTCACTCCTCCAAACCATGGTTGTCAGATGCCTGTACTGTGTGCTGGTTTTCAGCTGTTCCGTTAACTTGCTCCCATGTCTCTGCTCTCTATGCTTCCCAGAGTTTGCAGTGCCCTTCCATGTTGCCTGCTGTGTTTCTGAAATGTCTGTTTCTTTCAGCCACAGGGACTTCACTGCAAAACTGTACTTTGAGGAGTGTGGTCATAACACAGACATTTTGCAAGTTCTTTTGCATGTTTCCTGTCTTTAAACTGGCAATATTTGCTTACTGGCAAACACGTTGCAAAGCTCTTTGTTGCTGATTGTAAATACTGGTGTGTGTTGTTTTGAGGTCCTGTTCTCCCCCTCCCCCTTTTTGGTTATTTTTTGTGAAGAGGGATATTTGGAGGGAGAGGTGTGTTTGGGTTTTTTAACCTGTAAGATCAGCATTGGTCTTGTTCAGTGAACATGAAACAAGTTCTGTAGTGGAAAAGACCTCAAGGTACTGTACATCTATAAAAGCATATCACAGAATTGAGCAAATTGAAAAATAGAAGATGATCAAGGACTTAAAAATTAATACAATGCATGTGTAAAAAGATGAGCTTACAGTTGTATAAGAATTTTGTGTAAATATCATGCCGTGTCATCTTGGGGTGCCTTTACTTTGAGAATGACCTAAAAATGGCATCTCTGCACTCACTGGACTTGTGGGGACCCAGTTATCTACTGAGTTGCGTTACTGCTACTTTTTGCTTTTGTTTTGCAGGCAAAGCAGAATGAAAAATTGGCAGGGAATGAGAAGGATCCTGTTTCTTGTGTGTTTTCCCTAAAATAGGCATGATATGATTTGGAATCTCAGAAGATGTTTGTAGGAAACTATTGCACATTTTTTTGCCAGAAATGGGAAGAACCTTGCTTGAGACCTTGCACAAACAGTAGTTCAAAAAGAACCTTCAGGTTAAATTATCATGTTTGATCTAACATTCTGGGAAGCAGACACCTGAACCATGAGCACTCCTATGCCATTTTTAGTCATTGTCAGAGATGAAATGCACTATAACGCAGATCTTTTCAAAACCTGCTTTTGAAATGTCTGTCTTTGTGCTGTCTTCATGCTACTGAAAGATTTTGGTGTATCGGTGAGTGTTGCCATTTACTGCTACTTCCCAGCAGGAAGTCCAGTCTGCTGACATAATTAATGAAAAAGGGAGTCCCCAAAAGGAGACCAGTGCATGAAAGAAAGAGGGTGGAGACCTTTACGATTTTTTGAAGGTAAGTTCTCCTACTTAGTTTATTTTGGAAAACTACTTACACTGAACTAGCATTTGACTAAATTACTGGTCCACAGTAAAACTTACCTTCAAACAACCGTGTAGGTTTCCAGCTCTTGTTTTCTGTTAAAAGCCACATTTTCACAGCCTATGAGCCACCCATCCTGCTATTGTTCAGGATGTAGAACTCCTGCTGACAGCAATGCAGAGTTCTGCACAGAGGTAGGTGTCAGAACCCAGTGTTATGTCAGCAGACTGCAAGATATTCTTTCATTTTGTGATTAATCACTAGATTTTAATAGACATAGGCAATGTAAGATTTTAATTTCCCTTCAGCTGAGCTAAAATTATCTTCTGTCTCTCAGTTCTTTTTCTGTTCTGCTGGAAAAGAGTGTGACTTGCTTTTGTTATCTGTAGCAGAAGTAAGGTGTCTATATACCAGAAGTGATTTTTTCTTTTTCCCCCTTTTTTTTGTTACTGTTTGGTTTTTTTCTTTTTCCTTTTGTTAGGTTTGTGTTTGATGTTTTTTTGTCCATGCAGGCTTGTTACAGCGATAAGGCTGACTAGGATAGCCATTTCTGGGATCCTGCATACCATCTGTGAGGTAGAAAAAGAGAAAAAGATGGATGCTAGAACATGGCAGTGGCAGTTGGATTCTAGGGTAGATGGTCCTTTGTGTGAGCTGTGTGGGTTCTTTTATGTTCATTTTGCCAACTTTGTTCCCTAGATAATAGCTTCTATGTTTTCCCATTACTTTCTTTTCACCTAGTTTAAAAATAGAGTAGGTGTGACCTACTGAGACTTGAATCATCAGTGTTAGATCTTCTCAAAGGCTGAAATTTCAGTAAGTGTTAGGTAGTTAGTGTTTACAGTCCTAAAGCAATTGCAGTATCATTCCAGTTAATTCCTCAGGCTTTTGAAGAACCTCTGAGGTATTAGTCATGTAAAATAAAGGATAAGATCCATGAGTTGTGACCTTCAAATGCAGAATACAGGTTTCTGTGCCTGCTGATCTCTCCAGCTTGCTGGTTAGTCAAGTTAGCCAGCTTTGGAGGGTTCGTGATGCCTTGTAAACATAGAGCAACACAGAGGTAGGGAAAACTCATCTACAAAGCTAACCAGCATTCTCTTCTCTGCCATTTTCCAGATTTCCATCTTCTTGGGACCGAGCATCCTTGGTGCTCTGCTATTTATTGCAGTCTGGATTTAGGGGGATTAGAGTCAATAACTCAGGAGTTTTGCAGTACTGTTAATGCAGCAAGGCAGAAACAGGCCTCATAAGGATGGAAACGTCCCATTGCACTTACTGTACTAATGTGATCTTACTTTCTCTTGTCTTCCTAATTCCAGGTTTGAAAGATGGGGTTCAGACCATGGAAAAGCTACAACAGCTGTTTTCAGAGAAACATTTTTTGTTTGGTTTTAGTAGAGATTTCTTTTAGTGTATTGCAGCGCATGTAATTGTTTTGATTATTTGATAATTCTTGTGTTTTATTTTAGGGAAGTGCAAGCAAGCCAGCGCTCCGTGGCCATAATTGCTGAGATGATCCACACAGCTAGCCTAGTTCATGATGATGTTATTGATGATGCAAATTCTCGCAGAGGAAAAATGACAGTCAATCAAATCTGGGGAGAGAGGAAGGTGAGTTTGCTGTTATGCGCAACGCTTGCCTTTGAGTTTCAGCAGAGCAAAATACCTGGGGTTTTTGTCACATTACTATCCCTAGGCGCACAGTCTTGGGATATGCCAGAAAAAGTATGAAGAGGTATGCACAGATTGTGGGTAAGACAAATGTGTGTTCTTTTTTGAACTGTTGGAAGCATTAGATAATGTATGATTGTAGTGTGAATCTTACTGATTTTATGTTCTCTGTGCCACTCTTTGCAGTGCTGATGGAATACTTTGAACTTGTACCTCATCCAGAACCCTGTATGTTACTCTGATTCAGGAGTAAACATTAAAAGGTTTCAGGCACCACAAAGTTTTATTTCGTTCTTTGAGAGAGGTGTTTCTTCACAGAACATTGAAAGGAAGATCTTAATCAGAAACTGTAAAGGAAGAAGTACACTGCTGACTGAACTTGTCATGTCAATTCAGAGCTAACGTGCCATAACAGTCACAACAGAATGGTCAAAAAGAGAAAACTTATGTTCAAAAATCTTCACAGGCAAACACGTATTCAGATATTGTATACAGGAAGGATAGTGCTTACAGAAAAACAGTAGAAGCAGTACTATAAGATAGGGGTTAAAAAATGGCTCAGATTTTAATAATAGCTTATCTTCTGTTTCCTCTCTGTTACAATGCGATATGTGTGCTTTATGTAGGAAAGATGTGAGTAGACCTGCCAAATAAAGGAAATTGCATTGTCTGTACAAACACGTACAGGAAAACACTTAAAAGATCCTTTTTTTCTTTTTTTTTTTTTTAATTCTTAGGCTGTTCTAGCTGGTGACTTCATCCTCTCAGCTGCTTCTGTAGCTTTAGCACGAATTGGAAACACTACTATCATTTCTGTTCTAACTCAGGTGATTGAAGATCTGGTGCGTGGTAAGGTCTTTTTCTATTTTTGTCTTCAACTTTGCTTGCCTAAGCAGTAAATACACAAATGAAAACTCCCATTTGTGCAACTTTTTAGGTGAATTCCTTCAGCTGGGTTCCAAGGAAAACGAGAATGAGAGATTTGCTCACTACCTCGAGAAGACTTTCAAGAAGACTGCAAGTCTTATAGCAAACAGTTGTAAAGCAGTATGTACGTCTGTCTCTTCTAAAGTTAACATACCATACTGTAAGCTTCACAGCTAAACTCCTAGTTATTGCTGTTTTCTCTGGAGACCCTGCAAAGCAAACCCTTTAAATGGTATTTTGCCAGAGTGTGAATGGGTTTGAGATTGTGCATTTTGTCACAGTTCAGCTGTGTAGCCTCCAATATTGGTTTTCACTTTCCTGTTTTTATATTCATATACAATTTATTGTTATTCTCACTTGAATCAAAATCAGGTTTACAGTGGCAACCCTTAATTTATGAAATTCTGCAGCTTGGAGATAGTGCTTTTAACTCAGTTGATAATTCTTGGGCTTATAATTCAATTTTAAGTCTTATTTGACATCTGGTCCCGCTAATTAGTGCTGAGCAGAACCTTAACTGATAGCAGTGGGAGGAAACAACTAATTGTTGTAACTCTACGTTATATTGTAAAGGCACAGAAGCATGTACTTCTTGATTTGTCTGGGTTTTTTAATTATCAGTTGCTATATCCAGCTCTGTCACTCAGTTCTATTACTTCATTACAGAAAGATCTGATTTCAAGATGTGTTCTTGCTCAAAAACATGTTTAGTTTTAGTGCAGAAAATTGAGAAGATAGGTCATAATTTCACCTCAAAAGAGTTAAAATTTTTTAATTATTATTAAAGGCAATATAGCTGGTGTATGCTATAGCAAGAGGGAGTTCTTAGACTAAAATTCTGTCTCTCATATGGAATGAGAGACACAGATTTTGTGGGGAGGGAAAATATCTTTCATCCTAGTTGGAGGCAAGAAATTAAGTCTTCTGGACTGCTTATATTACTGGCACTGTGACCCTGGCAAGAATTGCCCTTTGCAAGTCTTCATTTTTATTAGTGGGCTGTTGGACTGGTAAGGAGAATCACATTATTCTGCTACTCCAGTAAAAACATACAAGTTTTTATATTCACTTCGACAATCTTTCCTGATAAAACCTTCACAGGTGGAAGGAACCATCTTCCCCTCATCATCTTTCTTGTAAGGATTCTCCTTACAAATGTGCCATTTTGAGTTTTGCCCTTTTCATATCTTGCAAGAGTTAAGGATCTAAGCACTTCCCTTCAGGTTGTGGCTGTGATGCTAGCGAAGGGGACATTTGGCTGCTTTTCTTCTAGTGGTTGTTCTGACTTGTTCCATTGCTGAATTGCTGGAATTTTACATGCAGTAAAATTTGTGTAATAAAGGAAAAACAAGAGGGAGGTCTGTCTTTATGACAAAAGCATACTTAATTGCACACAGTAGCAATGACTTTATATAAATGTCCCCTCAGCTTCTTTATGCATAGATTAGGAGAACTCTATTGATAGCAGTGAAAAGGGGATTTATTTTTTTAAAAAAATTTTTTAATGCTGGAAGTGTTGGCAGTTTTTTGTTTAGATGGTTTTGCAGCTAAGGAAAAGGATGGAATCAGAAGGGAGTTCTGTTTTCTGTAGTGAAAATGATAAGCAGGATCATTAGTTCTGGCTCTAAAGGAGGTTCAGTTGGAGAATCAAGAGTATTCACATCTTGTTTTCAGGGACAGAGCTAAGCACAAGGAGTACTGGTTTTCAGAACATCAGTTACAACCAGGCTAGTGTGTCACTAGAAGCAGTTCAGTTCCTGTTAATGATAGGAAAAAACAGTGATTCGTTTTTGTGCATAAAAGATAAAAGTATTAATTATAAAGACGATGTCAAGCAAGTTCAAGTGGCATCATAGAATTCTCCAGTGTCATGCCTTAGAGATGGAAGAGTAGAGTCGAGTAGAGTACTCCTGGAAAAAATTTCAGTCTGAGCAAGATAATAGATCGTCTGTCAACTCTAGTCTAGTCACTGTATTAGGTAACTTCTGCATTACTGCATTTAAATCTAAAGTCTTTTAAGTTAGCAAAATAATTGTTTTATGGGCAGAACAGTCTGTTCAAGATGTTAGAGCCATCCCAGTCTCCAGTTTATTTCTACAACAGTTCTACACAGGGGAATGTTACCAAAGTTGCAGTCAAAGTAATACATTACCAAAGAAGATGGTGGCAAATGGCCCAGAGGGTCGCTGAAGCCTTAGTTGCTGAAAGGCATTTTTTAGAGAAGCATGAGAGGTGACTTTGGTTCAAGAATTCAGAAACAATAAAGTTGAAGTGGAATTTCTATTAGTCATCAGGCAAGCTGCAGACAGCAAAATAAGCTGAGCAGGTTTTCTTTCTGTCATTTTAGATCCTGCTGTAATGTGAATTCCTAACCCTCATAAAGCTGTTCATATTTTGCACAGCATGTTTTCAGAAGAGGGATTAACCATGCTTGCTTTGAGATAAGCGTAAAGTTGCACTAGAGATTCTTGGTTTCTCTGTTAGGAGAAAGCATGCAGCCTCCTCGTGGAAGGCAGGGCTGTGTGTGGAAGGTCTGCCTCAGGACTGAAGGAAAGGAACAGTCTGCAGCTCTGGATCTGCCTGTGAGATCCTGCTTTAACTAGTTCAGAGTTTGATGTGGGCTCAGAGCTTCATCAGAAAAACCTACTAGGGTGTGGAACTAGTGTCTAGGAAAATTAAGACCTCTCACCTCTACCAGCAAAATAGATCCCCCCAGCCCAGCTAGGCATGCGGACTACCAGTAAAGTCCAATCACAGATGCAGGGTAGTAGCATCAGTAGCGTCAGATATTATGGTCAGCCAGTAACTTCACTTATTTATTATTTAAAATACAGTAACTCCTTTGGGGGGATTTCTTCTTCATAATGTTTGCTGTGAAAAAGATAAGCATAAATAAGTAAGTGATACTCGGGCAGATAATTCTAGCTTCTGTAAAAGTACAATTCTTGCTTAACGTGTTAAAATACTAATTACTTGAGCAAGGGTCAAATGCATGAAAATGCAGAGTTGAAACAAGATAGTTGTCTGCTAGTGGTGGGGGAGGCTTCTGCTGTGTAGACATCTTCTCCCAGGTAGGCCTTCATAGCCCCCTTTTCAAGAGTGGTTACCAAAAGGGATTTGAAGAGCCTGGAGGAAAAGTCAGTGGTGTGCTTTGCAGCAGTGAAGGATGAGCACCTCCTGGGCTGCATCACTGCCAGTACATCAAGGGGAGTAACTGTTCTCCTCTGTTTAGCACATGTGAGACCTCAGGGCTGGGCTCCATCCTACAAGAAAGACATTGTGGAGTCAGTTCACTGAAGGGCCACCATCATGGCTGGGGGAGCAGATGATATGCCAAGAGCTGGTTTTGGTCTGGAGTAGAGAAGGCTGAGGGAGAACCTGCTTGCTGTCTCCCAGCTATGTAAAAAGAGAGTGTAGAGAGGATGGAGAGATGTGCAGTGAAAGGACAAGTTGTACCATGGAAAAATTTTATTAGCTATTAGGAAAAACTTCTCCATGAGGTTGGTCAAACATGGAACAGGCTGTCCAGACAGAGTGTAGAGTCTTCATCCTTGGAGATGTTCAGAACTCAACTGGACAAAGCCTTGAGCAACCTGATTTAACTGTGAAGTAAGCTCTGCTTTGAGCAGATGGCTAGACCAAATAACTTTCAGAGTTTCCTTCCAACCTAACCTGTTCTATGATTCCACTGGAAAGAGGAACAGTGCTCCTGTCTGGAAAAACAGTGGTGGATGAGCTGTGAAGGAGAAGGCAGAATCCTGATTGCTTCCAGAGGTGGGAATGGAAGAGAAAGGCTGGAAAAGTGGAAGATTTTAGAGCCTTCTCCTTTCCATGGTGTCCACAAATCTTAAGAGTGTGAGACCAAACATCTCTTGTACTGTTTATACAAGCACATCCCTGCCCAGCACCAGGTTCTCCTCTGACCTACAGGGCACTGGTAGAGATGTGCAAGTGCTTTCAAGTCCAGCTGCCATATTCTCTCATGATAAATAACAGAGCAGGATGCATCTACCCAGAGCTGATGACAGAGTATTTTATGGCCATGAAATTCAGTAAGAAGCAAGATTGGTTTATAGTCTCTTGTGTGACATAAAATAATAGAAACAATTTTTTTATTTTAAAAGTGTGCTTGAAATAACGCCAAGAAGATCGACTTGCTTTACTGAGTTCAAAGAACCTTTCTAAATAACTTGTTTCACTTGGTATTAGGAAGGATTTTTCATCAGGATTTAGTTGAGGACAAGTCTGGATTCTTGCAAGGTTAAATTTGTAACCAACCAGTCATATCAAGGGAGCTATAGGTTATTTTCAAAGGGTGTGCTTTATAATTTAAACATATATCATTATATTGACATCGTTGTCCTGATTTGTATTGGTAAATGTATGCTGTTATCCCAGTATAGCTTCAATTAAACCTCATCTCTCTGAGTGACAGGCTGTCTGCCTGCATCCCAGTGAGTGTCCGGGTGGGGGCAATAATCCACAAGAGCAATTTGAGACATTGGGCCCTGCAGGAGCTGCCTGATGGGCAAGACCCAGTCATGTTGCGGATTTCTGATGTGATCATGGTCAGAGAGTTGGTCACATGAGGTGTGATAGGTATCACTCTAGATTTTTGTTTGTTTGTTTGTCTTCAGAAATGTTTATTACCTGAACAGGAGCTGTGAAGGTCTTCTCTTTAAAAGATGCAAGCATTAATTTTGCATTGAGTTAATTTTGCTTGCGACTCACATTTCTGATTTTTAAGTGTACATATACTGCTGTGATTTTATGTAGGTAATGTCTGCATCCCCAGAAAACTGCCCACCTACAAGAACAGCTCTACTCTGACCTTTCAGATTAAATAACTGTACATGGCTCTTTCTCTCGCCATGTTTTTATCCACTCTCCAACTTTTTTTGTATCCTCTCTCCAACTTGTACTCACTCAGACCCTTGGCCATTAACTAGGATTTTATCACTGTTCTACTGAATTCCATACTTCAATAATTCGCATGAAATGTCGTGGTAGGTAAGTGTTTCATTGAAACAGGGGAGATGCAGCCCCCATGGCTTGCTGATATTACTTGATTTCTGTTGCAGAAGCCAAAAGTTTGCTAGGCGTGGTACAGCAGTAGATGATGGTAGCTCTTTGGGGTGACTACTGCTATTTAAGAGACAAGCATCAAAAGGAGGATAAAGGGGCAAAATATTCTAGTTTGGTAGTCCCTAGCAACGGCTAGTTAAATAGATGTCCTCATATTTGCAGTTCACTCTGTTTTAATCACCTTCAGGATTTTGTATGGTTAGACATAAGTAGCATTATTTTCCTGCTATACTATCCTTCTCTTTTAAATAAAATTGGGAAATGCGAGATGCCATCAATGCCTCAGGCATCCAGATTCCTCTGGATTTTAACTGTTAGCCATGGCTGCAGGCTGTGACTGGGAAGTGTTCTCATGCTCAGTTACGAAATTCACTGATGCTTGAAATAGCCTCTAATCTTGTGCGAGTTGATTGCGTTTATTAGGATATGATGCTGTTTCTTATTTCCATCTTCATATTTATCTCCAAAGCTACTACTGGACTCACTTTTACTTTGGAGTGGATTTTGGGGTTTTTTGTTTTTGTTTTTTTTTAATAGCCCTACCTAACGTAGTCTTAAAGAGGATTATATATATATGTACATATATATACACACATATTTTCATGTCGTGTGTTTTTCCTAGCATGGACTTTTAGTCTTACATTAAGTAAAATGTATCTTCACTCCTTCCCTTAGTCACAGCAGATTTAGAATGTTTGCAGTAAACCAGGATGGATTTTTGCCCCCTGTTCCTAATTGCTTTATTGAAGGCTGGAATAAATCGGAGTATTTAAACATAACCAGCCTCATTCTGCAAAGTGTATAATCAATACATAAATGCAAAAGCATAAGTGCCCTTACTTTGAGGCAAGATATTAATTCTCAAATCTTAGTTTGTGTCCTGTATTTTATCTTTGTGGAGTTTATTCAGCAAAACATGTCTCTCAAGCAGTCGATTCCTTTATCTGTACTCAAAATGTTTTATTTATCTCAGTTTAGTGATACTTTTGTCTAACTTGATGTACTTTTCTTCATTCATTGTCTCTTCTTTGCCGCTAATTATCCCTTGATACCTTTGTCTGCAAGCTGTTCAGCTCATCTTCCTGAGCAATTCATTTACAGCTAACATCACCCTTAAAAGTATCTTCCTTAACTCAACTGCCCCTCCTATCCTGGGTGCACCACGTACAGTTTTGTGGCTCTTTTATGAGGCATGTTCCATTTATCTGTTGTCTGACCTCTAGTTATCCCCTGGTTGATTTATATATGTAATAAACTTAATTCCCCTGTCACTGGGCTGTATGTGACTACGAGCCTGCACGTGCAGCGCGTCCACGTTTCTTCTCTCTTCATCCTGCGTTATGATTTCCAAGTCTGATAAATATTTAATAAAGCTAATTGCTTTCCAGACTTGAACAGATTTTTAATACTGCACTGCTGTTCAGCCTTGTTTTCTAATAAGCTTGGCTATTTGTGTGTGTCCACAGAGATAAGCAAGAATGTGCTACTGAGTCAGCTTTTTTTCCCTTTCCCAGATCCCTGCTGTCTGTGCTTGCTGTGTCACACCTATGGTCAGAGACTGAAAGTGGATGCTGACTAAAGCTTTCTATTTACTTGGGTTTGTTGTGTTTTGTTCTTTTTTTAGGTTTCAATTCTAGGCTGCCCTGATCCCAAAGTTCATGAGATTGCATACCAGTATGGAAAAAATGTTGGCATAGCTTTTCAGGTAGTGCTTTTGTTGAACTAAAGGCAATATAAAATCTAAACTTTTCCAAACTGCCTTAGAAATCAAAGTGGGCTCTTAATCCTTTCTATAAATCTTCTCTTTAAAAAAGGATCATTTTATATGTAGTTCTCATTTTTAAAAAAAAAAGTTTTAAAATGTATGTTTCTTCTTCTGTGTGTTTATCTCTTTCCAGCTAATAGATGATGTGCTGGATTTTACATCGTGTGCTGACCGTCTGGGGAAACCAACAGCAGCAGATCTCAAGCTTGGATTAGCCACAGGCCCCGTCTTGTTTGCTTGTCGACAGGTAAGTCAACAGGAATCTATTTCCCCAGAACAAAAAGCGGACGCTGCTCTTCACGGCACACACAGAGGTCCAGCTCAGACATGTCACAGCAATGAACATGGCCTGGGCATGTGTGAAAACCCAGTGCATTCAAGATCAGCTGCCTTTGGTGTGCACACACATGTTCTCGCAGACTGAGAAACACCTTCCTGCCTAAGTCCTTTTACCATTAGGCCCTTGTATGAAGAGCAGCACTAGTCTTGCTGCCCCAGTTCAAGTGCTTAACCTTTACAAAGGGGCAGGTATATAGAGAGGTTTTGCCAGTTCTCTGCAGGTTATTCCCAAGTAGCTTCTTGCTTATGTTCTGTTCTGCTTGCGTTGCAGGTGTTGGTGTCTTCTCCCGAGTAATTAGCAATAGGATGAGAGGAGATGGGCTCTATTTGTGCCAGGGGAAGTTTAGACTGGATATTAGGAAAAATGTCTTTACTGAAAGAGTAGTCAAGCACTGGAACAGGCTGCCCCTGGAAGTGGTGGAATCACCATCCCTGGAGCTGTTAAAAAAATGTGTAGACATGGCACTTGAGGACATAGTTTAGTGGGCATGGTAATGTCAGGTTGATGGTTGGACTTGATGATCTTAGAGGTCTTTTCCAACCTTAATAATTCTATGGTTCTTTCCCAATACATCTTGTTCTCCCCAGGCTTGACTATGTATGTAGGCTTCTTGCCAAGTTCTGGGCTTTGTATCCATTCTGGGTCCAAGAACTTAGATCTCTGCCTAGATTTTAGGTGGGCATCTCTACTTACTGGATTTGATCTCTTCATCTCTTTGTTCTTGAGTCTTACCCAGTTATAAATGTGGGAAGCTTTATCTTCTGAAGGTAGAGTAGTAAGGTAAGGGAGAAAGGAGTATCATATATAAAATAAGCTTAAAATTGGTCAAGATTTTTAGTGGCTTAAAAATTATTTGGGGGACTACAAGGAAAACAGAAGTGCCAGCAGCACCAGAAGAAACATTAAAATTGGTGCTAATCCATAAAAAGGGAAAAAACTAGTTTAACGCACCTTGCTCAAGCTTCTGGTTCACTTGAGGGAAGAAATCTGTGACTTAGAAAGCAGTCCTTCCTAACAAACTTCACAGCATGATAAAGAAACTGGCACAACTAGTTCCAGCGGAGCTCTGGTCTGGGATCTCTCATTCAAATTGCTCCAAGCTTGACATGGGAGAAGTTTTAAATAATTTTAAAAAAATATACTTTGTGACATCTACTTCCCCATCTTTCTTAAAGAGCCTGGGGTGGGGGAAGGTGGAATGTCTGCATGTGTTTGTTGCCTCATCCTTTGGGCATTTCCAAGGACATGCATCTCAGAGAAAGCAGGAAAGCAAAGCTTGTCAGCCACTTAAGAATGCAGACAAATGCAAGCCGAGAAGAACCTCCTTCACATTCCCAGTTCCTCTCCACAGACTCATTTAGGAGATTCATGAACTTGTTCTTGAATCATTATTTCAGAATTCATTGAAAAGCAGCAGGATCTTATTAGTCATCAGCCACTGGAGTTGTCTAAAGAACAGTGTGAGACTCAGGTACAGAAAGAGGATGCAATTGTGAAATGGTTGGTTGGTTTGTGTGTTGAAGCTACTTGTAGAGAATCGAGGACACGTTGCAAATACTCTTGATTTTGGCAGCGAATGGGCAACACTGACTGTCTTGTGAGTGTTGACTATTCCAATTTTTTTAATTAAAACTTTTTTTTTTCATTTGCTTGGGTTGGCTGTTTCTGACTCCCAACTCCATCTATCATTTAATTAGCTTTATGAGATAAATGAGTTCATAATATGGAAATAAGAAAAGAAAATCTGTCAGTTCTGTTTTAAAATCTTACTTGTTCCTTGTAGGTCACTTTAAAATGCTTCTCCTCATTTCTATCTGATAGATGGAAAGTGTGCGTTTTGTTCACTGAAAGGTAACTTGACCATCTTGCAGTTTCCCACCTTAACCGGAAAGCTTCTTTACTGAAAATTTCTTGCTATTTTCACGAAACTGGAAGAACAGCACTACAGACTTAAGTGATCTGTGAAAAAGTACAAGTGCTAAAAAAATTTTGAGCTTCCACAGGCACTTATCTGTGTTGCTACTAAAAGGTGTTTCAGCTATTTCTATCTGAGAATAAAAACTGCTGAGCCGGGACTTGAAGACAGTCCAAAATGTAATTGTTATAGGCTGTCTTTTCTCCTGAGATTAATATTACAGCTCTCCTGCAAACCCTTCAGTGTCTCTGGTAATTCTCATGTTGTCTTCCTGGCAAACATGCTTTAGTTCTTAACATGCTCTGGATCTTCAGTGACAGCCGCCTTTTCTTCTGGTCCTCTCGCCTCCCCTCTGAAATACATCGTTGTGCATTAGAATATTAAGGAATGTTCAGCTTGATGTGAGACTGGTTTCTACAATATTTAAAGATAGTTTGCTCAGTAAGAAAACCCCCCTCACTAAGGAAATACGCTACTCTATGCTAAATCTAAAGCCACTCTTAAACGAGTACAGCTGAAGAATAAGGGTTTATTTTTATTATAAGCATTGCTGTCAAATGCTTTATCTACTGCCCATTAAACCTGCAGAACTGCTAATCACAGCTTTGCATTACAGGTTTGGGGATTTCAATATCCTTTAGTGCTTAAATATAAAAATAAATAAATATAAAAAGTGAAAGCATATGCATACTATATAATTGTAAATAAGAATAATATGAAAATGGATTATATGAACATTATAATTAAATTGTCATTACATGAGAAGAAAGCCAAAATCTAGAGAAAGCCAAATATGAGTCACCAGTAAACTTCTAAATGTATTCTCCATGAAGACTACCTGTGAGTAACAGGGAAATGTCACAACAATGAGGGATGCTACATCTTTGTTCCCTAACACGTTCGTACATCTAGTTTCAGGACCAAAGGTGTGCAAGGAAAGCAGATCATTTGTTATGAGTGTACCGCAATAAAATAATCTTTGTTTTGACTAGAACCCTTTCAGACACAATGAACAAACACCTCTTTCCTTTAAAAATAATTCTTCTGCAGTGTAGCTGCATTGAGTTGTGGCCTCAATTTGTTAAGCACCAGGTTTTTCTACTTCTGGACTGTCTGAAGAAAAGTGCCAGTACGTTTAGGTAAGTGATGTGGTGACCTTCTCAGACAACTGACTGTAGTCATCTGATTTGTAGGAAAGTGAGTGTGCAGTACTAACTAACTACACGTTCTCTGTGACTGAAAACAAAATACATCATAGTTGCTACTTTCTCCTCTAAAAAATCTGTCCTGAGCTTTCCCCAGGCAGAGCCTGTGTACATAAAAACCCAGAGCAGCGTGAGCATAAGCGGATATACCAGTCAGAGGCATCGTGAAGGGTTTTACAGGTTGAACTGTGCAATGTAGATAACAGACCTCCGGGGTTCTCCGTTGTACATGTCTGGGAAGTGGTCCTGCTTGTAGGCATGCCAAGGCTAAACATCACTTCTGATAGAAGAACACTTGAACAAGCCACATCAGAAATTACTCCTCTGGATCATCTGCTCAACACGATGAAATGGCAGGTCTTGGCTTTCACTACCAACTTGCTGCAGCCAACAGCGCCAGCCAGTTTACGTTTAAAATCCTTGGGTTTTACTATAGCATAGTCCTGTGCAGATTGCAGGTGTTACCCTATGGCTGCACCTGTAGTGACAACAGTGGCAGGGGAAGAGGGTCTATACTTGGGTTTCTTTTTGACCTTAGCAGGCAGCTACACAGAAAGCAACTCATAAGCAGTACGTGACCTTCTCCTTTTGTGCTTAGTTTCCAGAAATGAATGCTATGATAATGAGACGATTCAGTAAGCCAGGAGACGTTGAACGTGCTCGGAAATATGTGTTGCAGGTAGGACTGATACCAGATACTTCATTCCCAAAGTGCTTCCCCTGCTGAAGTCCAACTGAAACTCATTGCCTCTGAAGTAAAATAGCAGGTCTGCATTTTCAAATACATGTTAAGTAAGTAGTATGCTATGTACAAGACCAAGTTAGTACTCTTCAGGGGTCTTACTAGCACAACGTTTTAACAGAAATGCTGGGTACTGAAGACCGTTTTTTTTCCTTTTTCCCCTCCAATAACATAAAATTCACATAAAAAAGTAAAAAAGCCCATGCACGAACTCAGTTCCCTTAGCTGAAGACGAGCTATATCCAACAACCCTTACCAAGCACTTGTAACTGCAGTGCACATTCCATACCTGTTTTAAATTCATACCTGTTTTTTAGATAGCATGTTTGGTTTTTTTTTTACATCTCTACTTAGGGCAGGAAGGGAGGAGCGAAACCATTAGTTTCTAATCTTACTGAATAGTGTGTTATTAATACCAGTGTTGTTTTGTAAGCATACTTAAGTATAGCAGGGACGAGTTGTAGTATTTTGAGACTCTGGGGAAGAGATGTAGGTTTCAATGAACATAGGATGAATCCTCTTCCTTTCCCCTTCAGAATATAATTAAGTGTTCAGGGTAGCTGCTGACCTTAAAACTTCCCCCGTAACTGGAAGCGACAAAACGCAGGAGGGAGGCTGACCAGTTAATCCATTACCTTTAACTGTCTTCTTACCCAAGAGTGATGGTGTGCAGCAAACAACCTACCTCGCCCAGCGCTACTGCCATGAAGCTACGAGAGAGATCAGTAAACTACGGCCATCCCCTGAAAGAGAAGCCCTCATTCAGCTGACGGAAATGGTACTCATGCGAGACAAGTGAGCGAGCTCCTTCCACTCATTCTGGCAGCTACTTACCAGACTGTGCCTAAATTTACTTCAGAAGTTATTTGCTTCCAACACTGGCTACCAAAAATTATTTTTTTAAAGAACTTTTTTTTTTTGAAGTTCTACTTTTTTTTAAAAAACAAACATTTCAAGTGTTTTATCGTAGGAAGCCGTACAATTCGGAGCAAATGAAACTGTGCTGTAGAACCGTTTTAGTGGGGGCTGTTAATCGTGGGGGGTGGGGAAGATGTTTACATGTTGATGCACAAAGGCCACAATGAGAATAAATATAAATCAGTGTATGAGAACTGAAGTTGTTCCAAACCTCACTTAGTAACATGCATGCTCTGTTTAGTAGCGTGAACATCTGGTAAACTTCTGTGAAGAGAGACAGTTTGAAAGCTTTCCTGGCTGTGAAGCTACAGAATTACCTGGATAAAAGACTGTAGATAGACTTTTAACTGGGTTATATACATCCATGGGAAGTTTTCCAATTTATAATGAAATACAGGTACATGATTGGTTGCTACTTTCTAGCAGTTAACAAGATAGAGAATTTGAGATTGCTACAGTTAAGAAAATGAAAGGCTCAGTATTTCTAACTCACACTAAAAATTAATGTTTCAGCAGCCAGTCAAAGCTTCAGCTCCATCACCTTCCATCACTCAGTGACAGAGTCTAGTCAGTGCCCTCCCAAAAGTCTGCTTTGAAGTCCCAGACACATTCCTCTTACAGTAACTATCCAGCACTACCACCTTCCTTTTCAGGCTAGGCCACAGAATTTGTGGAGCAGGGAAGCCCATCATCTCTAGCTACCTCTGCCCATGAGTCCTTAACACAACGGCTCAGTTCCTGTTGTCTTTGCTCCCGCTTTGTGGTACCTGGAGGACAGCGCCGGCTGGCTCTGCTCAGCTGGGCACAGCACCAAGCCAGGTATAATGTCCCCTGAGAAACTTACTACATCTAGATAAATATATTTGATCAAGAATCCTTGCTAAAATTTTGGAAGAAAAGAACTTTTAAAAGTATGTATAAATGTGTAATTCAGGTTTCATATCTAATTTATTTGCCCTCTGTCAGTGATAAAGTCACATTTACAAACATTTGCTTTTTAGTACATTGCCTGGGATAACACAGCCATGAATTTGCTACGGTAGCATTCCAAACTTCTTTGCCAAGCCAACCAACAAAGTAATGGACAAGACCTTTGGTTCACTTATATATTTATGAATGGAAAAAGTTATAATGTAAATTTACTCATTAAAAAAACTTGGGTACAAATTACACATACATAAGACCACCCATTTTTGATTCACATGGACACCTTAGACCCAAACAACTCATTGTAATAGACTTTCGTGAGAATACTCCAGGTAAAGATTACAACAATTGGAAGCATCTTGGATTTTTAAAAAAGTATATTTCAATACATAAGTTTGTATGCATGCTTTAAACAAATATAGTTCAAGAATGAGCAAAGAGTCTAAACAAAAAGTAATATGACCAGCACTAACATTAAACTTCTCATCCAGATTTTAATATGTTAGTCTAACGTAGTGTTAGTTACCATGCTGTACTGAAAAATGTAATGGCACAATCTGATCATGGTTCATTAAATATTATACCCTACTTCCCCAGAATATTTAGGCTGGTCATAAAATTAACAATGCATAAGTAAATAAGTATAACCAGTTACAGACAGCTGCTTGTTTTACAAATTGCCATCAGGTAAGACATACTGTCTCCAGAGACTCCGAGAGATGGACGTTCAATCATACCATTAAAACAGTACGGGCTGAAGAAATGGGCACGTTTGTTTGGAAAGTATATTAAGACAATTCTGTTTAGCTTTTAGTTACCCCTTGTAGATAATCGTGGTATGACTGAATACAAGAACCAACTTTGAAAAGCAAAAGATTTTAATCGGCATAGTGCATGATGGATTCAACGTAATTCCCAGGAAACAGGCCAGTTACTCGATTGCAAACTCCTTCATACCAGCCGTCATCATTCTTCTTTATCACATAAATGATTGCACCCTCCATAAACGACAGCTCGTCATCTTTGTCCTTTGTATAGTCATATATAGCAACAACTGTGGATGGAACAGGGATATGTTAAGCAGGTTATTAATAGCAGCAGTACTAACATTTTTTGAAGTATAATTATTTTTCGAAAGACTAGTTTGCTATGCTGGGATTTTCCATAATGAATTCGCACGCTTTCCCTGTTGAACATTAAGTCCCGAAAATGAAATTTCACTTTTCTTGCACCATTAGCTACCAGTAAGCAGTGGGTGGTGACTACGCTGAACGCTCCGTAAAACTAGTGACAGGTGCAGTTGAGTGCAACGCACTAACGCGGAGCATGTGAAATAACTGGCTTCACGAGCACGGCCGCCATTTCTGGCCACATTACCTCGAAAGCACATGGATTCCTGCATAGGATTCTCCCGATCAGAGATTTTTTTTAAAAAATTATGTAGTAATGGACCAACAGGAAAAAAGAATTCTGCACTATGGCCCCTGCAAGTACCTAGTGTGTACCTCAGTGTAGGACCTTGTAAAGACAGCTGCTTAAAGCCGCTGTGCAGAAATGGATGGTCGCTGCCACAGAGCTGCTTTGTGGTAAGTTCTGGCATTACTTGTCAAGGAGCTGCAGTGAGTGCAAGAGATACTGCAGGAAACAGCAGAAATGAGTTTACAGCAACATCAGCTATTTTTCAGTACTTGCTTGGTGAACATGTTGCTCCTGCCAGCCTCCCACTCCTTGTGTGCAATTAAAGCAGAGATCTCCGTAAGGGAAGTAAATGTCACCACCAATAATGCTGGAATTAAAAACTACCACTATGAACACGTGAACTTTGGACGTCGCAGCCTTACCCCTACAAATGGTTACACGGGTGTGTGCAATCCATCAGTTTTATGAATTCCAAAAAACTACTATTTTACATATATACATTGCCAGAAACCTGGTGTCTTAATGCCTAGCAAGTAATGGTGCTCTCTATCAGTAGTTTTCATCCCAAGGGTACGTCCTGCACACAGCCCAGCTAGGAGTGAGGCTAGAACACAGCAGTTCTGCCAAGACAGGTGTCACAGGTACCCACCCCAGTTCATGTGCACTGCAGCACCAGCCAGATCATGAGAAAACTTTAAGCATTGCTGTTGGCAAAATGGTCGTTGTCAGAAGACAGCCAACTCTACAGGCAGGAAATCGGCATCTCAGTTATTCATGGGAAGAGACGTTGACTCGATGAGTTCATACCTAAGCACATTTATAGTCTGCTGATCTGGAGACACCGATAGGTCTCCTCGCTACATGTTACGGTTGAAAGTCTAATGACCCACTCTCACTGTCTGGTTCGATGGGATAATCAGAGCTCGGACTTTCTGGGCTCTCTGCAACACGGTTTCTCAATGATTGCCCAGCAGTCCTGAGGTAGCTACAGACACAGCCCAGCAGCTCAGCAAAGATGAAAGCCATCTCATTTACATCTGCTTCTTATAACAAGGGATTGTCTTAAACCATTCCAGAATGCTTGAAGGTATTTTATAATCCTTCCAGAGAAGCAGTACATTTTATCACATTAGGTGTAGCCACAGATAAAGTAAGACAAGAATGGTTTGAGTTCTGACTTAGCAGGAACAATGATGCTTTTCATCAGAGCAAGCTAAGTCCTTCATTCTCTTTCAGATACCATTAATCCTCTGACTCTGCAGTAACACAGAGCAGCAACGCTTCTCTTACCTTTCTCTATATAGTTTTTAGGTGCCCAAGCAGGATCTCCATCTGCATAGGGATCGCTGTACTGCACAACAGCAGCCTCCTCATCCTCATAATCCACGGGGGGTGGGGGTGGAGGAGGAGGAGAGTCATCAAACATCGGCATCTCATCCGGAGGCGGTGGCGGGGGAGGAGTCGGGCTATCAGCAACTAGAAACGTTTGGAGATTATTTTTTTTTTTCTTAAAAACTATGGAGGTGCACACAAACCTGAGGCTGTACACTGTAAATAAAAGGGGCGGGGGGACGACACACAGCATGCACTATATACCATGCACCGATTAGAAACAAAGGCTTTGTATTAACAGCTACAACATACAGCTACACTTATTATTAGTGGTCAGATCTAGGTATAAATGCTACTAGAGTCAAAGCACATGCTGTGGGGCGTAAGCTGAACACCAGCAGAGAGGAAAGCTTCCTGCTCGGGCGCCCATGCGCTGAGGGGCTAGCTGCAGCAGTTAGCTATGGGAGGACTCCGAGCGGCACCCTCTGAGCCAGGCAGCAACGGGCCTCTGACTGGACCAGCAGCTCAATTCTTTTTTAACATATTCTTTGTCTGTAACAATCACTCTTTTTCTGAACACTGCTTCCTTGGATTCCTTCTCTTTCAGAGCTAGCATTTAGGGGACAAAAAGATCTGGTGTGGATCATAAAAAAAAAAAAGGGAAAAGACTAGTGTTTAGGATTTAACCAGGTAAGAGAAAGCCAAGTAATCCTGCAGAAGAAGAGGGTACAGATCCTCATCTTGTAGACTAGCTTGTGTGTGTGCACACATCTGGGATTCAATTAATAAATGGAAAACTACAACAGTCAGCCGCTGCTCTTGGGGAAAAAGTGCTCAAGGAATTAAGGGCATAATCCAAAATGCCAAATCCCTGCCCTGAAATTCTCCAATCAGCACAACTACAAGTTGCTTTGGGAAAGGCAAAAAGAGAAAGGCATTACAGTACAAGTCACTCTTAAAATCAGTCAAATTAGTTTTCACTAGCATTCACTGCAGCTGGCAGCAAGGGAGAGAGAGAGCGGGCTGAGATGCAAGACATCAAGTCACCTATCCTATTCCTTGGGAACTGTGGTCCACTCCACACAGACCTCGGTGTAAGCGCTATGAAGCCAGAAGTTACTGAAAGGCAGCTACTGTCACTAAACTCAACTTTGTAATGCAGCAATACAGACGTAATTACAAAAGTTTTGTAAGTCTGCACATTGCAAACACAGGCTGAAAACCACTGCTCTAGAAAGAGTTTGACTGGAAGGAGCCATTGGGCTGGGCACACGCTCCAGAGCACGTACCTACAGCACACTACCCTGATTTTGAGAAGAAAGCCAAGCTACAGGGCAAGGAACAGCACTGAGTGAAGCTTTAGCTATTGCTAGCTACAATGGCACTGGAGACTAAAAATGGAGTTTCTGTTTGCTTCTATGCTCTTTACTTTCTCCTGGCCACTCCTCCAGCGGTGCCTCACTTCTGCTCTTCAGCCACATGCCCCTGACAGGGGCTCGAGCATAACTCCCATGTCCTAGCTGGGTCAGAGGGGCTGTGCTGGCACAGCAGAACTCAAATCTTGTGCTGTGAGCGGGCAGGAGGCAGCAGGAGCTGCTGGGACAGAGGCTGCCTCAGCCCTGGCTCCCAGCCTGCTCTCTACCCCTCGAGGAGCTCACGCTAGCCTTCACTTGCAAGCCCTCTTCAACTTGACCAGCTGAGCTGTATTCCCCACAGCTCTCTCCACCAGTACAACTGGCTGCCACTGTATTAGTGATTCCTCTCCCATACAGAAGCCCATTTATGTCACTTGGAGACAGACTAACAAAGCCTTTGGCCAAGTGAACGCTGCATCTTGCCCATGTTACTGAATAGCACTCACAGGCAGGCTTCATTAATCCACTACAGACGCATGACAACAGTGTTTATGAATGGATTCGTTTTGTGTGGTAGTTTTGGCACATCTTTCACAAAATGTATTTCTCCCTTAATTTCTAATCTGCAGCCAGGAAAAAAAACCAAACCTATCAACAATCCTTTGAGATCCTGAAAACTCCTTACCTTAAGAAATGCAAAAAGTTGTATTTATTCAACAATGAAGTTGCTTATTTGAAAAGAAGAAAAGAGGGCAGGAAATGCGAGTGAAAGTGCCGACACATACCCTAACTGAGATGCAGTGCAGGAACTGCATGCTTTACGGGAAACATTTAAAACAATTCAACTTCACATTTAAACAAGGGGAGAGAATGGAACAGAAAATTAGACAAGTGCCACCCCATGGAAGTATCCCCCTGCCTCTCAGATTTTAACCTAGGCTTCTCCTGGTTCTGAACTTAAAACAGGCAGACTCTAGAATGGACTGAATTTTCCTAGGGGAGACAAAAAAAAGCATACAGAAAACCACACTAAATGAGAAAGTGTAAAAGGACCAATATTTATACAGGTCCCAATGAGACATCTTTTCTTGTATGTATTCACATCCCTGTTCTTAAATGGCAATCAGTGATCTCCTTTTGAAAGGTCGGGGTGTGACAGTTCAGCAGTTTACACCCAATCACGGGTAACCTGGTCCCTGGACACCAGACACACTGGAAAACCTCTCTGAAGGAGACACCCACAGTTTGAGCACAGGGCGCAGGAAAAAAAGAATAGGCCTTGAGTAGTTTCTACAGCCTCTCTCCTCATCCTCTGAAAGAAGTCCATGGAGCAGAGGATGCTGCTTTCCAAACCCACAGATCTTTACGATAAGGAAAAGACAAGCCTACCCCCGTCTCCCTCACTTCTCTCCCCTATAGATTTCTTGCAGAAAATGGGGCAGATGAAAGTCTAGCACACAATGCCAAAACTCAACAGCAGCCTCTGCAGCCAGTTCTGCTGAGCATACGCACAGGCTGCCACACGCACCCCTGCCTCTGAAGTGAGGCAGCAGCAGCTCAAAGCCATACGTGTTAGATAACTTCCAAACCCAAGGGACTGTTAAAAGAAAGGAAATAAAAAGAACGATTCCTACAACCAGATTTCAAGCTTTAGCTATTTTTGCTGCAATCTCATTCACAAGTCAGCTTGCATTTTGTTGTTGCACATATGAACAAGTCTGTCCCTTTCACCTCTGCTCTCCCAAGGGCTGTGTTATCTCCAGGAGGACAATACTTGGAACAATTCAGAAGCAGGTGCCAATTTTCTCAAGTTTATCTGCAAGTGAAGACATTCTGTAACCTTCATTTTCAGTAGCTTTACCTCTACACTTTGAATTTTGGAAGGTTTGTCAACACAATTTTGTGGTGTTCTACATCAATGTGATTCCTTATTATTTACCTATCAAAACACCAAAATACCTTCTTTTCAAATGAGAACCAGAGATGTCTCCTATCTCTAGGGGAATGATCTGAACATGACCACCTAAAAGCTGTAAAGGGAAACAGAAGAGCAGCACTAGTAAGATCTGGGGGCCCCTAAATGTATGCTAGAGCTAGACAGCTACTATGTAGCAGTATCCCCTGAGATCCCAGCAAACTCAGCTATGGCTCCAAAACACTTTAAAAACGTTTTATGTTCTAGATCAGGAACAGGACTTTACACCTGCACTAGCATCTGGGACAGTAACACTCACCTGAAATGAACCAAGCAGTAACAGTAAAAGCAGAGCTACCAGTAAAAAGCACCTTGCAGCACAGATCAAAGCCAGGGAGCATCTCTCTCAAACCTAACAGGCAGAGAGCTATGCTGCAAGAAGCTCAGTAGGGAAATCTGGCCAGAGATCACAAAGAAATGGAGAATGAAAGGCTGCTGAGAAGAGAAACATCTTACAAGCTCCTTTGTAATGGCATTAGATCATAAGACTGCATATTTTCAATTGACTGTACAACTTCCTGAAAACTACTACAGTATCAGAATCAATGGTAGCACAGTACATAAGTCTACATAAGCCTTTCTAATAAAAACTAATTGATTAATCCTAGTAAAAAAGCCTCCGGCAGGATGACTCAACATAAAATTAATATTTTTTAATTAAGATACATTTCTATATTCACACCAAGCATATGCCACATTTTACAGTGTATTGCTATAATAAATTTTCAGTTCAGAACTTAAATGGGTCAGTAATAATCATGCACATTATAAAATATTGAAGAGTGTGCCCTTCAGCTCCAATAGCATATTGACACTAGAATGCAAGATGGTATTAGCTTCTGGAAAAGGAAACAAAATAGAGTCTGACTTGCCAGCCATGCATGCTAGAAGAAAGTAGGCTCTACCCTTTAACAGCTCAGCTTGTCCAAACTTACTGTTTTCCTGCACCCTGGCCACGAAGCCTGTGAGAGGTATCTGTGGAGTCAACTGAGGCATAGGGGGAGGGGGTGGAGCAATAGAAACTGGTAGCAACGTACACACCATATTGGGAAAGTCAAACAGACAAAGGAAAAAAAAAAAAAAAAAGGAAACAAACAAAAGCAGCCGTCAGTAACAAGGACCACAAAACAAAGTATGTAAAAAACAACAAAAACACACACAGAAGAACCTTCTTCAAGCTTGTGTTTCCAACAAGGCTGAATTCGTGGTTAGCCAACCAAAGATCAAAAAGCAAAGCATGCCCCCGTGTTTAGCTGAATAAAAAGCTGAGCACACGCTTCCAGCGGTGTGTCTGGAAGCTCACAGGGGTGCCTGCGAAGGGACTTGCTCCACTTCACTTGGGGAGCCACAGAACGGAGCTTTTGGTCTTGCTGCGAAATAAGGATAATTCGAATTTAGTAGTTATCTTTTAGAAGTACACTACTAGTAGAATTGATGTTTCATAGGCATCTGGATGATGACTCTAAAATAAAAGTAGAGCATTACATCAAGTGCAGCGAAGCAGCACTGATGCAGAGCAAAACCAACTACTTCAGAAGAGAAACTACTGAACATCAATACTTAATATTCATATAGAGAGCACCTTGCATAATTTGGTTCTGCTGGGGTGGGAGGCCGTGGGTTGGCTTCCTGTGTTTTAGTCTTACATAGGCAAAGGGACCTTGTTCCTTGTTGGTAGGAAAGCCAGATAGGTCTGGAGGTGAATGGAGCTTTACTTTAAGTTATTGTCTCCTGTGGTTAGAAGGCACTCAGCAACCTAAGAGGCTGGCAAAGGCTTCCACAGCTACAGCTAGCTGCACTAACACACAGAGCTCCCCAGGAGGCACTTGCAAGCTTGTCTTCTCTGAAGTATGAACCTATTTGGTGAGTAATGAGATGAGACACATGGCACTAGTAATCAGAGATGCTTGCCTGACAGCTCAGATGCTTCCCTCTGCAGGTAGGGAAGAGGCAGGGTAGCAGCAGGGCATGTCAAAGTATCAGCTCCTTATGGGCAGAACATCTCCCCATACGGCAGGAGGAAAAAAATAACCACCACCAAAAAAACCCTCACCACAACAAAACATCAACTCGTTTGTACCATGCCCATTCTCAGTGGAACTTCTCCACTGTGAAGGTGGGAATTCAGCAGGGTAATCCAGTTGGAACCAAATTTGAAAGAGGTTCTGTACTTCTAAGTAAGCAACAGTTTTAAATAAAGCCATAACTAAGATTAATGTTTGATGAATAAAAATGGAGCATTTAGTTCATTACAAAACCAATAACCAAATAAACTGTATGGGAGAAATTATCAATAAAAGAGGGAGAACGAACAGGTGTCTCACAAAATTGAAGTAAACATCTAAGAAAAAACAGAGCATTTGTTAGCATGAAAAGTAAAACCTTAAGGAAACAGGGGACCTGGATTTAATGTCAAGACAGTAGCATTAAAAAAAGAAAAATAATAAAAAAAAATCACCAGTTACAGAAACAAAGATCAGTTTAAAGCAGAAAAACACACCCATCAAAATACTGTTTAAAACATGTTGACAATCAGTATTTTGAAAACACCAGAAAGGCTAGATTAAGGAACAGCACCTGCATTTGAGCAAAAAATTGCTTTAGACAAATGTGAGCGTTCAGAAACAGTGGTGTGCATAGCATTTAGGGCAACTGAACTATTTCCAGAAGTCCAGTTTATTCAACAGAACACAATGGTTCAAACAGGAAGGAGTTTCTGTTGTTATGGTGAATTAATTTGGGGGAACAAGAGTGTAGAGAAAAACGAAGGACCAGCATGGGTGAGAGAGTGGAAGGAAAAATCAGGATTAGAAAAAAGACAGGTACTGTGTCTGCCTATAAAAATGCTTTCTGATAAACGTAAGACTTCTAAAACACTGAGAAAATTCCTCACCTTAGCATCTCAAACATTTTATATGCATTCTTTCCTTAAGAGTAAGTACATAACAGCAAATACTGGTCAAAATGATCTTCAGCCCAAACACCAACATTTCTTTTTATACGAAATATCACTCTGAAGTTTAAAGACTTGGTACACTGAAGACCACCACCAGAAACCAGTAGAGGACTATCACTCCTCTGCACGTATCTGGTCAAAATTTATGGAAATGGCAAGGAAGAAGTTTCCTCATAGAAACAGCTTTCTACCAACACTCAAGTAGACCCTTATTTTGCAGATCTTTCTGCAGTGAACCTTGTTTGCCCAGCTGGGTACGTAGGTGGGATGTTGCTGACTAAAACCTGCTCTCTTGCCCACAGCATCCATCCCTTCCCTCACTGATCTCCACCTAAACTACTACTAGTGTGGAAGCACAGAGGAGGAGTCTGCTAAAAAGACAAGAGACAGAGCTCTTCTTTAACAGTCAAGCTTAAAACTAAGAACAGAGAAACTTGGAATCAGGAGAGGATTTAGGAAAGAGACAGAGATGGGGGAAACTGTGTAATGGGAGAAGTTTGTTACATGAGCGCTGTGCTCTGACAGTACTCTCTTGCCACCAGCCCAGTGGTGGAGGGGCTGTACTACAACCATACTAGGTCTCCTGCAAAAAAAACCCTGGTTTTAATTTATGTTCTCCAAGCACACCTGAAATGCTAAGTATAATGTGCTTATAATTAGATAGGCAATCATAATAATTTATTGTCATGAGTAACAGCAAACAAGTCAGAGCAGAAAACAGTATAATTGCATATAGTGCAATCACTATAAAACTTCAATATGTTTTTTCTTGTTTGTTTTTTCTTCTATTTTAGGAAAGAAAGCGTGATTGATGCTCTTCATAAATGACTTAAAATGCCATGCATGGTTTTACAATCATTTTGCTCAAAACAGTTTGTGATTTCAGAGCTCAGAAGCTTACTTGAATTTTGAGAATAAAGAGGCCCGCCATTAACATGAGGTTGAGCAGAAAATGGGGCAGTCACAGAAGGATTCCGTCTGTATCCACCAGAAGATGCTGAAGAAGTGGTAGAGTTGTGTCGCGAGATTTGCCTGGTCATTGTGCCATACTGGGAACCAGGAGCTGAACCCGGAGCAGCTGAAAAGCATTAGCCAGAGGAACCAAGGAAAAGACTTAAGCAGAGCATTACTTGGGATAGAACGCAGAAAATAGAAAACAGCCCAGAACATGGGAAATACTCGATTACAGTTCTCCAATAATTTAAGGCCAGTAACAGGAAACAAACATCCCTGTTGTAATCAATAATGAGAAAAACCACACAGGACATAAATCAACACACATATACAGGGCATTTGAGAAATGCTGAGAACTACTTTGAGAGTGGATTGGACTGGAAGACTGAATCAGTTTCCAACTCCTAAGCATATCTCAATTAATCTACATGCAACAGGCTTTATTAAAAAGCACACAGAAAAAAAAAACCTCCACATCCTACTCAAAGCAAATGTTTTCCATTGTGAACTGGAACTTGTCTCCATTCTATTATGAAAAGACACTCTAACAAAACAGTAAAACAAATGTCGTAAACTTCAGACACTTGGAACATTTATTAATCATATTTGTTAGTTGTGCTTTTATACTGATGGAATTTGCACTAACAAATCAGAATCACCAATGTCAGCTGACAGAAAGACATCTCACTCATTCTTCAGGATGAACACCCATTTTTACCTTCCACATGCTTGCTGCACAAACTTCAAGGTTAATAAAACAATTGAAATTCTCTTTTGGATTAACCTCTGACAGACAGAGAAAAGAATCACAGCTTGCAAACTAATGAATCTCACACATGAATGTCATGTGGATCACTTCAATTTTTAAATGCAAAAAAAATTGCTTTGCAATAAAATGTTTTGTATTTTATGTATATATCTTATATAAATATATACAAAAATGCAAACACACACACAGTGTGTGATCAGAAGTTTGCAATCCTGTAATGCTATCCAAAGTCACTTTCGCTTAACACTTCAGTAAGGGAAAGTGCAAAGGGTTACGTAGTCAAAGCCTCCAAAGCTGGTTTCATAACACAATCAATGAATTTCGTCATCAGCCAGTGATAGGAAAGGGTGGGGTATTTTTCTCCTGCCTATTTTGAAAAGCGCTCCTTTTAGATCCCATCCTAACAGCAATTCTTCAAGAACTGTTAGTTCATATCCTCAAGTCTTGCAGTTTGCCACCCACCTGCAGCATTACAGAACCCGAGCCATTGTGACAGACACTTCTGCTTTTTGGTGACCTTACTCCCACAGGATAGAATACATTTATCACCCTACACATCAGCTACCATTTTTTAAGCCAGAGTGAAACGGTTGTGGCTTAGTTTTAGCTGCAGGAGTGATAACAGCAGAGTACCAATATTCAAGCTGATTTCAAGTTCTTATAGATCAGGCTAACTGGATCTTAGTTGTGTTGAGAACAGCGATTTCAAGCAGCCTTTCCCCATACCTTGTGTATTTACCTTCAGAGGCTTTAACCACAGGAAATTAGTGGATATTAGATTTATCTAAAAACAAACAAAAAAATCCCAGAACTGATTGTATACTAAAATCATGTAGACCACACTACAGAAGAAAAAATACCCTCATTAAGTCCATTAGGAAGAGATGATTATTGATTATGCAGCATGACTGCAATCACTTCAGCATTGACACAAGTCTCACCTATCAGACTGCCCATCGGGAGAGGTGGTGGCAGTGGTGGTGCTGGTGGGGCTCCAGGAGGAGGAACAGAAATGTGTGCTAATAAAATAGTTTATATTCCCAATTAGGCCATATATTTTTTAAAAAGAACAAACCAAAAACTGAAAAAAAAAGGCTTCCCAAATAAATACAGAAATTAGATTTCTGGCAACTGGTACAAATTCAGGCCCTGATCCTAGGCAGGGTTCTGTACCTGCAGATCTTTATTCCCATTCATTTTTACAGAATGTCAGATGATTTTCATGCCTATTTGTACCACTGCAGGATCAGAAATGCCTGGGAAAGGAAAACCTGCATGTGTGTAAGTAAGTGACAAATAAGACTTGTCATCCAAAGAACAGAGATTTAAGAGGTGTAATAGCAGAACTATACTACGTCAAAATTCCACTGTTTTCTTGTGCAAATTAGCTTTATGTGCTTACAAAACACACAGAAAACAAGTGTCTGAGTTGGTTTATACCAAGATAATAATCCTGCTGTCTTATAATAAAGAAGGATCCTACACATTCTCACCATTCATCATTTTTAAGGACAAGGGAGTATGCTTTAAATGCTAGGAGATCCTGCATGGTTCCCTTTTACCGCTGTGCTATCTTCTACACACTAGCTCTCAGGCTCTCTCGATCTCCATCATAGCTTAGCAACAACAGACTGTAATCGCAGCATAAATACTGATGGATAAGCCCCAATTTTACTACTAGCAATCTTTTTGTAGGCCATCTTCTGCATTTTACTTCAAGTAAAGACTTCAATTAAAAAACAGAACACGTACGTACCAGCACTGGCAGATGGTAAAGTTAGCAGGCTATTTCAGATGACAACATTTCTCATCAAACATGTACATAGTTGCTGCTGCTTCTCAGGGCATCCAGAAATGTCAAAATGTAGACAGGCATTTAAAAATATACTTAAGCTTTAAAAGGATACACATCTCTCCTATCTCCTCCTCTCCTTGAATGTCTTGTAAAAACATGGACCAACAAAGGTGTTTTAACCATCTGCTATTCTGTAAGTGATTGTTCTGCAAGTACTTTTGGTACAGAATTAAAACTTTAGATGTCCCTCAACACTCATAAGAGATTTCCTGACCAGGACTGTCCTTCAAAGACAGTTTCTGCCCCAATCGTACTCAGCCAAAATCCCTCTGCAAACAGCAGCTGACTTTACAGCCTTAAATTAACATGGGAAGAGTCCCACCTACCTGGTCCAATGGTTGGTGGTGAAGGTGTAGGCACGGCAATGGGAATGCCAATACTGCTGCTTCCACTATTTTCTCGACTGCCACTTCCTCCACTACTACCGCTATGAAAGAAAACCACGTGTGTTAGCAGAGCATTTCTACAAAGGCCCATCACTTCTTGTGCAAGCTCAGCTAGGCTAACTCAATTATAGACTGTTGAAAAATCCCCTATAAAATGCCTTTGTGTCTACCTATAATTGCAGATAGCTAATCAAGTCTGAATGCATTACACTCCTACATAAATTGGATTAGCTAAGCTGATAAACATCAATATGCGTAAAAGGTTTAATTAAATGCTTAAAAAATAAAAAGGTATGGAACCATATCAGTTCTAGGAAATGGAGCAACAACTGCAGGAATAGTTCAGAGGCCTTGTAATAATTGAAAGTAATAAACTGGGACTGGAATAGTTCATGCCTAAACTATAAATAATTACCTCTGATTATTTATATTGTCAGGTGAAGGAACATTTCCTCTATTCACAACAGAAGTTTAGACTGAGAACCTTTTAACTGAGAACAGCCACAATAAACCAAATTGGGTGTGGACTATTTTCTGAGTACCTAACACTCCTGCCCACCCATGCACACACCTGTTGTGTATGAAAAGTTTGGGTTTTAGACCATCTGAAAGGTAACAGGTCAGTATTTGTGTAAGTACCATTATATAGTTATACAAATTATAAGGCAGCCACACAGATTTTTATAAAACATGCTTCTAGTAAACTACTAGATAACTTTTCTACATGTCTTGGGAGGCCATAACACTTCATTGAGGGAGCTGAAAATGAATCGAGATGCAGGTGGAATCCATCCTTATTCCTATCCAAGAGCACTCCTTAGGCCATGGCTTGAATTTACATTGATTAAATGGATAACATACAGGGAACTAAGGAGTCAAGATGTTTTGAATCCAAAACACCACTTTAACCCATCCATGTTTAATTAAAGAGTACTTAGTGATGTTATCGTTTATTTACTATATACCTATAGGTATACAGGTATACCTATAGGTATATGGGTAAATACTATTTACCCATTATTCCTGGGTAGCTACAAATCAGTGCTGTCAAGAGTCAAGCGCAAATCATTCAAATATATCTTAAGAAAATAACACTGTTACAAAAAAGAAAATCAGTGATCTGAAATGGAAGCCAAGATAATTCTTTCAAAATTAGTGTTCTGTCTGCTGAAGACCTTGATCTTGTCACCATGGTTGCAGCTGAGATTCTAACTGCAGTTTATATATGAGAAGATCTTGTGAGACAAGAGTAGGGAGCATTCAGAGTAGCCAGCTAAACAGATCAGCAAGATCTTCACTACAGCCAGATTTAGAAGTTGTTTCGTTCTGACAGTCCGTCATGATAAACTGTGTCCAAAATCTCTCTCACCCCGTTAGTGACCTACCATGTTTAACTGCCTATAGGAAGTTAAAAAAAAAATTAAGAAGCTCTCTAAAAAATAAGCTAGCCTTTTAATTCTACCTACATCTAATTCTTTTGTACGTTTTTTGTCCCCGCAGTTTGAAGCACATGATAACAATCAAATTGAAAAATGTGAACTTACTCAAGAGGCTCAGACAAAGATCTAGCCTTGCAATTTGAGAAAAAAATTATGTAAAAAACCAAAGGTACGCTTGGAACACCCTTCCCACCCAAAAGACACACTGCTGTTTCATCAGACCCCTTAAGCAGGTGGAAAAAATTGGCTGATGCCAATACATGCTCTGTGAATAGGTTTTCTTTTCTACTTCTATCATGCTAGCAGTGATTATGAGCGTTATGTTTTAGCCCAAAGAAAGCAATCAGCTCTTGCAGACTACCTTCATCACAGTGTTTCTAATCAACAGGAATTTCCCTTTGCAATTAGTGGTCTTGGAAACAACAAAAAAAAGTCTAAGTAATTTAGGCTACGGTTAATAACACAGCTTTAAACCCATCAGGGGCCATCACTACCCTACCTTGCAAATGCATAAATTTTGAAGTTTTGCTTATTCTTGGGAAACAAATATCACAGAACAAAACTGATTATATAAAATGAGGCCTGTGGTTATGCAAGTAAGTTGCTAGATACAATGAGGCTTCTACAGAGTCTGAAGACACTTCTGTGTGTCAGAGAAGTCAACAATACAGTGAAGTTCTGTTAATGTAGAGTGGTAGAATAACTCACCTTTTGCCTTTCAACAAAAAGCCAACAGGAATAAAGCTTCAAAGTTTTTCCTGTGACTAGTAAGCAATAGCATGCCAGGCAGGAAAGAGTTACAGAGAGAAAACACTCTACCTGTGTGTTCTTGGTCTCTGGTTCAAGGAAGCCGTCCTTCCTGGACTGTGCTGACTGCCCAGCCTGGCAGGACTGGTCATGTAATCATTGGGGACTGTAGGTGGTTTGACTGGCTCCAGGGTTTTGTAAGGAGTATTTCGTCTAGTCAAGGAAAAACAAAAAAAAGAAGATTTGAAGACAGAAAGATAAAGGATCAGAAGATCAAAAGGATAAATGAATAAGTTAGTGAAGCCATTTGTTTTCTTACGTTTTCATGAGAGATCATTGCACAGTGACCCACATGACAGTATATTATAAACAAATTCCACCGGGCAGGGTAGACAGATCACATTCAACTCCCTAATGTGCTCGTGTAGATAGATACATACAAGTTGGCCTACAGCATATAAGCTGGTTAAAAAAAGCCTAAAATAAATTTACAACCCAAAAATATATTATTTGAACATAATATACAACAGTTACATCTGCATAATATAGTGGAGTTACCTTTCAGTACACTGCACAAGAAAACTCTTTCACTGTAACTATTTCCTCTTTTCCCCTTCCCGTCCCCTCCAAATGCCTTCTGAAAATATTCTTGGCTAAAGTTATTCAACTCATCAAGACAGGAGTAAGGCTGAAAGATTCACAGAAGAAGTTACATTTGCAATCACTGGTGCTCTTTCTAGTAGCATTGTTTCACACAGTAATCAAGCAATTTCATACCACTTAAGGAGATCTTAAAGTGCCTCACAGATGAGCTTCATTGTCTCCATTCTGCAGCCAAAGAAAGTGAAGCCCAGAGACTTCTAAGGTCACCTAGCAGACTGCATCAAGTCAGAAATGTAACACAGATCTTTCACGATCTATTTACTAGACCCATTACTGCCTTAAGAACAGTGTATTTATTGTACTGAATTGCAGAGCTCTTCAGTTCTCACCAGTATCTAAGAGATTCCTTGCAAGATGTGGAATTTGGCAATGCACCAGCTAAGCAAAAACTAAAATACTAAACTACTGGCATTTAATCATTTGTTGAATTACTGGTTATAACTAAGTTGCTAAGTTATATGGCTTCCTGGTATTTTAAGAAACTTACTGACATCCTTTTTACAATAGGGAATGTGACTATAACATTCTATTATGAAAACATCTCAGAGAGAAAAGTGGAAGTACCATAACTGTTTGTATGCACTGTGCTGTTTGTAAATTAGTTTGTCTATATAAAGAACTCCAGATGATTTTAATATGCAGACTGCCACCACCTATAGATCTGCCAAAAGAGATCAGCTGTGGGAAAAATAAAGAAACCTTGTATTCCAGTTGTACGAGACAGAGCTCTAAATGCCACCAAATAAAATGATAAGCAGGGAAGATTTTAACTGTGCTTCTAACAGAAATAACCCTGAAAACTAACGTTTCAAAGCATTCTACCTTGAAAAGCACTGGCAATAGGAACTACTACTCAGCTCTGTAGTACTATTTATTGTGCCGGCACAACCTTAAAATATTGTCAAATGCAAAACCCCTCTACATCCTCAGGTTAATGCATGCCTCAGTTTCTTCTTCTTGGCTCCACTGAAGAACTCAAACTCCTAAGCACCAGAGGAGTCAAACTCAATTTATTTCCATGACTCAAGTCCAATCCTTTCCTTTGTTTTTCTGCCAGTCTTACACAGAGGATAAAAACACTCTTTCCTGATAGTGCCCAGCGCTCCCCACCTCACTGTGCTCCGATGCTTCAGTGTGGTGCTGATGCCCAGTGCCACCAGGGAGAGCTATAGGGAGTCCAGGGCCTTGCTCTGCCCCAGGACCCTGAAGGCACCTATTCGCTCCACCCAGCTCCAGCAAGTCACTCTTCTCCTGTGGTACTTCTAACCATCTAAGGTTTTCCCCAGTCTCGCCTTGGTCCACTGAGAAGACCCCTGCTTCCTGCAGTCCCTTTTGCTTTTCAGCCACAGGATTTCTGTGCAGGACTCTCCTCACCATACTCCTTTAGATAGCCCTGCCTTAGAGGGACAAGCTGCACAACAGGCAGCACATATTTGAAGGCCCATGTTACACACCAAGCTCACTCAGATTTTACACGCTTATCTCCGTTTTCTGGATGAAAGGGAGAAGAGTAGTATCCCTGCAGTTTCTAGCAATTTTTTCTGCATATATTAGGGAAACAGTCATGGGTATGATATTTCATGCTTTGGCAGAACACGGCTGCTCAAGACAAGAGCTGTACTTCCTGAACAAGAAGGGCAGATAGAAATCTCTGTTACAAACCCACATTATTCCTCCCCCTCAGCCAACTGCTGCATCTTGTCAAGCTCATCTGGAAATGACATTCAGCTGATTAATCCTTATCAGGCTTCAGCTAAGACAACCAAACAGCTCTGGCTTGTTCACGGTGGGGGGAGCATTAGAGAGCGGCAGCTCACCAGTACATCAACGCCGCTGTTTCACTAGCAAACGTCCAAGCGGACATGAAAGCCCTACCCAGCTTCCCAGGGCTGATAAACAACTCCTTCTCAGCTGGGATAAGAGAGACAATTGGAATACTGATTGCATGCCCTTTAGCAATGGGAATTTTCACAAACCATGCTGAGGAAACCCCATGGGTAATTTCTCTGCAGAATACTCAACAAACACTGCCATCCTGAAGCAGCAAAGCATCAAATCAGGATTTAAAAAAAAACAAAATCACTAAGTCTTTGCAAAAGGAGTTGCTGCTTCTAATTTTCCTTGACCATCGCTCCTGATCGCCATTCTATTCTGTCTCCTTATTCCTCGTTTTTCCAGCTCCCTACCTCTCCCAGACAACATACGCGAAGCCAGCACAACCATGCCAGCAAGCTTTACAGTGCCTCAGTCCCCCACAGCATAAAGACTGAGAGTGACAAATAGGTAGGTGCTCTTGTTTGGGATGCCTTTTGGAAGATGTCGCAGAATTGAACAGACAAAACCATATGGCACGTGCTCTGAGCTTCTCAAGCATTAATGTTTTGGTCTCCAGCAACAACTACTTGCTGGCACACCAAGATAAGCAGATTTCACTCCCCCCAGGTCCACAGCAGCAAAATAGATGCTACGGCAGGAAATTCTATTCACAGTGGGACTCGGGAATAGCTAAATCCTTCCTCATTTAAGCGTAAAAATAAAAATATGCAAGCCTGCAAGAATGAATGTGGCCAATGTGTGTTCACAATGCCACAAATTTTGCCTAGATAATGCAACAAATATGGCACCAACAGCCATTTCCTCTTATAATATTGAGAAATGAGTAGACAAAAAGTTTAACAATTAAGACTTTCCCCCACTGAAATTAATATCTTATTAATATTCTTTTGTGTCACTAAGGATTTCTTCCCTAAAACCAGGAATAACAACAGGCTCCTCATTTAATCACATCTATAATAAATCCTCCCCCCATGAAAAAACATTCTTTCAAAAGGTCATCACAAAAATAAGAGTCAATGCAGCTGAAAGGGTTTATACAGAAAAGGTAATTGGTTGTTTTGCTAAAGGCAATCAGAACTGACATCTATCCACATATTTAAGAAATACCAACACTGGCACAATTAGAACTTTCTATTATACAGGCGGGATCAAGTAGTCTTCGTTCTTACCCCAAAGTTCCCCGGCCTGACATGGGAGGACTTGGTGGTTTTTGTGTAGGCGGATTTGTTCTTGACAAGGTGCCAGTTCTTGCAGGCTGGTTATTTCCATGCTGAAATAAGGGAAAACATGATTTTATTTTTATAACAGAGCAGCTCTATTATTGACAGCTTTTTTTTTTTAAGCTTAAGAATATGAAGTGAGAATTCCCAGACAGCTGTCAAACAGCAAGTTTTCAGCTACACAAAAGACAGACACCAGTAAATACAAAGAGTCTAAATACAAGCTTAATGTTATTTTTGCTATTAATTTACAACAGACATCAGAAAGGTAGGCAATTGACAGGTTCATGCACAAATCTCTTATATCCTCTATTCTTTAAAGGGAAGCCACATTTCTGTTCATCTCCATTCAGGTGTTCATAATTTAAATCAAACTTTAACACTGACAGTATAGTACTGTCAGCACGGGCCCAGAATGTCTCAATCTGCCCCTGCTATTTGACTAGCAGAGTCATTCGGGTTGTCTGGGAAGCCTCCCGCAAAAAAAAATGTAAGTGAAGGGAATCAAGGCATCTACTGAATTCAGAGCAAAGCACTACATGTGTTAGAGAAATTAATGTATCTATGTATAAATGCATATGTCAATATATCACAGATACACTGACAGATGCTAAACGCTGTAAAAAAAAATCAAGTATAGCATGTTTAAGCTAAATATCCTATGGAAAGCAGAGGAGAGCATAAGAGCGCACTAGTTTTCGGTTTTAATGGCTCTGCAGCCCCTACTATCAGTCATATGAGGCACTGTGGGTCAAAGTAGAAAGAACACTTCTTACCTTGGCTTTTAGCCACTTAACGTTGGCAAAAAAAAGGGGGGAAAAGGTAGAAATTAATGGCAGATCTATCACAAATGATAGGACAGGTTAAGCTACAGATAATCACATTTTTTAAAAATCATTTGTGTCTATTGATAACTATCTACACCCCAGTACACTAACAGACATTTTACTGGCTCAATTAGGCATTGCAAGTTCTGTGTCTGACTAAAGTGACCGCAGGAAAAATACCTGTGTCAAAATTCAGTTTAGCTAAGCTTTGCTGGATTTGCCATGCTCCTCATGGGCAGTAAAGGGTTGAAAAGCCCTTTGCTGACCATTCAAGTCCAAACCCAAGTCAATGCTAATTCAACAGCAAGGTGCGCTTAAGAATTTGTTCACAAAACCACAGTTTCAGCTATATGGCGCAGAATAGACTTGTTTTGACACTTAACCTTCATGTGTTTTGAAGAAATCCCAGCTGCTGCACTGAATGGTAAATAAAGAGAGGAGACTTCTCAAACAGGATGAGCAGCAGCGCCTTTCACCTCGGATTTATTGATTGAAATCTGATTCAAGCCAGCACAGTGCTGGCTGCTCAAAACTGTTGGCAGTGCCCTAATGATTGTTATTCTGAAATTTTAGCTCTTAGAATCAAGTCATTATGTGACTCCACTATATCATTTTTACAGCCTTTGTAATTGTAGAGGAATAAAAAAATTAGCTTTCCTTATGAGGTCAAGTTTTTATAATGTAAAATTTTAAATAAATTCGAGTTCTCAGGGAGGCAGGCGGAAGACTCATGTTTTTGAATGGGGAAAAGGATTAGTTTCTCCAATTTAAAAAACCCAATCAAACACAAACCCCGAGAACATAAAATAATCCCAATGCTTTTTTTGAGGTTGTTTGGAAAAACTGTCACTTCCACAACAAGCCTCCCAATGCACAGCTTTTCAGATTCTGGTTTGTGCCTTCTCCTCCTCCTCATCCAAGAAACAGACCAGTTTAAAGGCATTCATTAACTCAGAAAAAATAATTAAAAGATCCTACACAGCAATGTGCATATGTGCTATTTCTGACAGGGTCTGCAAAACCACTGAAAAAAAAACAGCTGGGGTTTAGAAATCAAAATAGGTTGAAAGCCACTGCCTTTAAGTTATTCATATTACAAGAACAGAAACACAAAACCTGCTCCAAAATTCAAACGAAAGTTTAGCTGTGCTAAGCAAATTTGAAGGTCATCCCATTCACTCCCAGTCTGGGCAGAGGTTCATCAGCAGCGGCAGAATTAAGGCATTTAAACCACTTCTGTCGCCACATACTTATTTCATGGATAAACACAAAGGCTCAGTTTCCAGGATGCCAGGGTAGTCTCCCAAATATTATATTTTTGAAAACAGGCGTTTAGCAACGAAATTTGCTTTCCCCTCTCACAGGAATACGTGACCCTTCCCCTTACTTCACTAGCTGCCAAGGGCAATGGCATAATACAAGGAATTTGTTAAAAGAGACCAAGTGAAAACTTTTGGTCCCATCCCTTCCCAGCAACCATAGACAGAAACCTTTTAAAGGCTTAAGAGGAAGGGAGGTATGGTTTCTTACCCAGTCTCTAGTACCTGATTTGCCTGCCTCAAAAATATAAAACCAGAAAGCTTCCTCTCTTTCCTTCCCTTATGCAGTGTCACTCAGCACTTACCGTGAGTTTTCCACCTCCTCCTCAATCACTGTTATATTCTGCCTCCACTGCAGCGACAATATGAATATCAACATCTAGCAATGATTCAGTAATCATCTTATTTAAAACCTTTCTACTGCTAGGTTCTGCTTAACATACATCTGAAGTCCAACAGCTCTTGACCTTTATGCTTATCTCTACATCAGGTGAGCTTTTGCTACCAGTTAAACAATATACAAACAGATACATACACTTCTTTATTGTGCAGAAGAATTGGTAACTGTTGTCATACTGCTTTCTGTAAGTAAAAAGCTCTGTAAATGTCCTCTCTGTTGCTGTCAACATAAACAAGAGTCAGAAGGGTGGAAAAACACAGAATAAAGGAAGGAATACAAAACGAACAGGGCTTCTTATGGGAGAGAAACTCCTGATCCAAAAGGCAGAACTAGGGGAGGAAAGCAAGTGAATTGAAGCGAGATGAACCATATGGCTATTCAATCATGGTTAATAAGCTAATCAGTTAGGAGGAGACATTTTCTTGTATTTAGTGCCTGAGCTTATGAGGTCAACCTTGCTGCATTTCTTAGTCTGAAAACCAAACACAGTGCTTTCTAAGCAACTAAAAAAAATTGCTTAGAACTGGGAATAGTTCAGGCAGCGGGGTCTAGACTCATTACGATTTTAAGAAAAACTGGAAAAAACAGAGCAGAAAACCAAAAGGAAAAGCAGGGACATATTTAATGTAGGTTCAGGCATCCCTCTACAAATGCTTCCGACAGCTGGCAGAACATGACCATCACCAACTGCCTAGTAAGTGAGAAGGTTAGTCAGTCAGGAAGGAAATGCAGGGCATGAAGAGAAGCAGCAGCATGCATAAGGTTCACAGCTTGAAGAGGGAAGAGACTGTTCTAAAAGGGATCTATATTATAAGAGATAGGACGTGCAAAAGGAAAAAAAGCTTAGTCAAACGAAGAGCAGCACTGAGAACTCCTGCAGAAGCTGTAAGGAGCACAACTCACTTCTCCTTCCACTAGCTGTATTACTGAACATACAGGAGATAGTTTCCAGCCAGATATCAGCATCCTGGATGATGTACACACCAGAACATAAAACACAGTGTGTAGGCTTGCTGGAGATGCTTGTGATGTTGAGACAGAGAACTAGATAGATTAGGACGTTCCCAGAAAAAAAGACGGCACAGTAAGCAGCAGTATTGGTTCAGTTTTCATAGCAGAGAGATGTTTTAAAGAAACAAGCAGAACAATTTTGCCTTTCCAAGGAAAATCCACCAGGCATGTGGCCAGCCTGGATAAAGTTTTGAGGGTTGTCACAAAATTAAGAGAAAGAAACCACGGTCTCAGGTTCAAGAAATAGGAGTCAACCTTGCTGGATTTCCAAAAGATCACAGCTAGGGCAGCAACACATCCACAGGGTTTTGGCAGCACGCAGAGCAGGCTGACCAAGGACCAAGAGCCAACAGTGGGCTGGAAAGGAGGAATGCAATTCAGGCAATGGGCAAAACAAGTGCTTGCACCAGCCATGCAAGGCATTTATCACAGCCAATAGTGGGGCTGCTTCTGCCACTTGTCAGGAATTTAGAGCACCTCGACCGAGGGTTTTAGCTGGGGGTTTGGACAGGGCAAACAATGTTTTGGGACAGTTGAGCATTGACTGAAGTACCAAATAAGTGGCTTGTTTGCTTAAGACAACCATTTTGGCAATTCCAGCATGCTCAGTCTGAATAGTATAAAAATACCTACTGACAAAGGCAGTACTGCAGGTTTCTGTAACAGAGGCCAAAGGGACAGGACAAAGAACAGCATGAAAGGATAGAGTGTGAGGCAAGTAAAGTATCTACTGGTAGCCAAAGGATACCAAGGCATTTGAGGGACTCTGCTGGCTGGCCTCAGGAGGCAGCCATCTAACTGTTTTTAATAGTTTCCATGCCAAGCAACAAGTCATGGGGGAACATTAGTCATGATTCAGGGAACTATAAAGCTACTACTTTAGTTATAAACTGCGTTTGGAAAACTAGGGCTAGGGACACGCACACAAATCATTTATGCGAGCAGATGTGTCTGTAAGCACAGAAATACAAAAATCCACTTGCACACAGGAACAAAATCCTTATCACACTGACACCCAGCATGTTTATCCTAAACAACTCAGCTATGAACTCTCCGATTTCAGGTTGCAGAAACTTCAAATCTCTGTGCAGGTTGGTTGTACTTCCCCTGCTGCATGTCACCCACTGTTTCTCCAACACCTGAATTTAAAGGGTCACTCCATGTCCTGTCATACCTAGTATCACTGAAAGCCATCATTAAAGATCATTCAATATAAATGCTGATCAATGGAAACAAAGGTTTAAATCTGCACCAGTCTAATCAGCATTAATAGTAAGCATCTGACAAACTTTAATATGTATGCTCTGTAAAAGCAATAACCACCCTTAGATCCTTTACCTTTGACCAGTAATCACAGTCATCAACTGCAATAGAAAAAAAACAGTGATTGCTCTTGATGACTCTTTAGTCAACCTTCCCTTTGACTTAAAAGGGTATTTCCTCTACTAGTCAAGAGTGAACTATCTGAGTATCCCTACAGAAGTAGGACCTTTTGAAGTGCTATTATGCATCTGCAGCTAGGCAATTTAACCGCCCCATAGCCACCCTCCTAGACCTTTGCAGGAGACTGCCTCTGGACTCATCAGTGGAGCAGTTCTAGAGTACCACAAGACAACACAGTCAAGAGCAAGAAGGGTACTTGTACATGAAGGTATGGGATTCCTGAGGAAATGACGAAGTAAAGCACCAAGTCTAGAACTTGTTTCCTTACAGAAATCAAGACATGGACTTAAGGAGAATATGTAATCAAAGACATTATTCAGAAGGCAGACTGTACGTGGGTGTCAGACACCCAGGGTAACATACTTTTGCTAGTTCTGCAAAGTTTGCTAGTTCTGCACAGCTTTAAAGATATCATTCCTGTGTCTTAATTCCCATATCACAAAGGGTCAGAAGCGTTTTTTAATTCTTTCTTTCCTTACAGTCTATTGTATAGCAGATTATTTTGAGAAAATTTAGGTTCCAAATCAATACTTCTTTCAAAATTGAACATGAGCAGGTAAGTCTCTCTTCAGTGAAATTTTACCTCTTTTAACTATCACCTCTCCAAGTATTATTTGCAACGTAGCAATTACATAGCCTTCTATCAACAGTAACCAGATGTAGCTTGTCAATATTGGTACTCTCTCCTTTACTAATTCTTCTTTTTTTAGTTTCTAAACCAAACAGGCAAGCATTTTCAAGTCACATTTGAGCTTAAAATGTTTTTACATATTAAACTGGTATTGACATACAAAAACCTGTTCACAGGATGATAGACAAACATAAGATTGTTCCCTCAGCACTCAGTAGTCTTGTTCAGAGATACCTACATTCAAGTACTTCCAGATTTTTTAATTCTTTGGGCTGGTAACTTTGAATCTAGCTACAATCAGGTTAATGTAAGAAAAAAAAAATTTCAATATTACAAAATAAAGAGACCTTATAGTTTTTGAGTCTTCTTTGCCAGCAGAAAGGCTTGAAACCTACATTGTATCAGATGACACTACACACACTTCTGAATTTCCAGTAGCTAGTGCCCTATGAAAAGCACACAGTGTCAATGCTCACAACAGTCATTAGAGTTGGCAACAGGAAGAGTTACTTTTCCCCTAGAGAAGTGTTCTTCATCCTACAGCAATATTTACTGTTTGGCCATAACCCCAGGGGGATGATGTGACATTAATGAAATTGGCAATATGACATCCTTTGAAGTGTGTGTGACAGAGGCTAATGCAGGGACAAAGGCTCAGGTTCAGGATCCCCATCTCACTTTGTTTTTATTACAGTGAATTATTTAAAAGTTAACACTCAAGTGGCTAACACATAAAAGGTCTTATCCTGAAGGGGAAGCAGGCATGATTAGGTAGCCTTCCACCCTCACATCAGCATCTTTTCATTTTTGTTTTGCACTGATAGAGCTGTAAGCATGAGGACTTCCAGGGCAGACTGAGAAATGTAACAAGGGTGAGAGCAAGGCTCCCATCTCTAAGCTGAGTATTTGGTAAGTTTTGGCCCAATCCCTGCTTTAAAGAGAGTCCTTCCAAATTCCATTTGCTTGAGAAATATTTCTGAATGCTTAACTCCTGTTTAACTTCCTAGGCTAGAAAGCTTCTTACAGCTTTCATACACTGAAATTCAAGTGTTTTTTCAGTGATGAAATTCTGTTTTTTTTCTTAAAGCTGGAAAAAGTGATCAATCTTCATATACAATTCAAGTTTGGTTTTAAAGGATTATTAGTTTCATAAAACAAAAATGATCCCATTACAGCTATTAGGCATTTCAATTTAGCATGTTTTCAACATTTTATCTCGCTTTACCATAAGGCATCATTTCCATTTCCTACTTAGCTGCCATTTTACAAATTGCTGCAATTCCACCTGCCTCCTCTTTGAAAAAAAAAAAAAAGATTATAATAAATTCAGAGGCCAACTTCAAGGCTTTTAAGGCAGCTTCCAAGCTTCCTCCTCCTTCTCCCCCCTTTTAAACTGAGGATTTTCTGTATGAGTTAATTGTATTTGACCTATTTATTTGCTGGCACACTATTTTTTTTTTTCCTCTCACAAAAGAAGGGGAAGGAAATGTTAAAGTAGCCTCTGCCTAATAATTTTAAACCAAGCTCTACACAGGAAGGTAGGCTCTCACATCACGACAGTTACTCTTATTTACCAAGAATGACTTCAGCTACATTCCCCTATCCCCAGAGGGGGACAGCTGAGCAACTACTTAACAGACCGGCAAAAATGCTTGCCTATGTGTTTCTTGGAGCCATATACACATAATATTTGTGTCGCAAGGGAAAGCCTTCTCATTAGTAAAACAACTTTAAAATCTGTCCTGATTTTGACTGATGTTAACCTTGGCTTCATAGGCGTGTATATATATATATATAAACAAACAAAAAAAAAACCCCAAAACCAAAAAACCCAGCTTTACTCCTTTTGGAGACTTCATCTGTATCTGCCCCTGCAAAGGGAATGGGCAAGAAGCAGAGCAGCCTGGGCAGCTTGGGGCTGCCATGGAGCTTTCAGATTAAAGGATAAAGCACCTCTGTGATCCCAGAATGCTCTACAAAAGCTTTTATACCACGAAGGTCCTGGAGGAGGAAACAGCACTACCTTCCAAGGTGTCTGTCCCATCAGGGAGCAGATTACCATCACTGCCACCCCCACACTCCCATCACCTGCCCCTACAAATATTTAATCATAGAATCATTATGGTTGGAAAGGACCACCAGGATCACCAAGTCCAACCTTCACCCTAACATCTCTCTAGCCACTAGACCATAGCCTCAAGTGCTACATCTACTCGTTTTCTGAACACTTCCAGGGACGGTGACTCCACCACCTCCGTGGGCAGTCTGTTCCAGTGCCCAACCACTCTCTCAGTAAAGAATTTCTTCGTAATATCTAATCTAAACCTCCCCTGACATAGGTTGAGGCCATTTCCTCTCATTCTATCATTAGTAATTTGGGAGAAGAGACCAACACCAGCCTCGCTACAACCTCCTTTAAGGTAACTGCAGAGAGCAATAAGGTCTCCTCTCAGCCTCCTCTTCTCCAGACTAAAGAGCCTCAGTTCCCTCAGCTGCTCTTCATAAGGCATGCTTTCCAGACCCCTCACCAGCTTCGCTGCCCTTCTCTGCACCCGCTCCAGCACCTCAATGTCCTTTTTGTACTGTGGTGCCCAGAACTGGACGCAGTACTCAAGGTGTGGTCTCATGAGTGCCGAGTACAGGGGCACAATCACCTCCCTACTCCTGCATGCATGTGAGACAGGAGGAAGCAGGTAGAGCCCTTCTCCATGGCCCAAGCATAAGCATCTGCTTTTGCATCACCTCTACAGAGCCCTATGAGGCATCAGAGAAACACACAAAGAAAATGAGCTGTGAATATACATGGGAGGTGTTTCTGCATTTGCTCACACAGTAGATGTACAGGGGAAGACACTATTTACTCTGAGAATTACCCAGCTTTCTATTTGTGGTTTGGCTTGTTGGTTTTTTTTTTAATATCCTGTGAGACAGCATTTTTATTTGCACTTCCTATATAAAACAATTCAGGATCATCCCTTAAAATATACTGTGTATTTTAATGACATTTTTCCTAGGATCAGTATTTCATGAAATAAAAGCAGAAACAAGCTATAATCCAGCCTGTATCTTAGATGTCTCTTCCTTCTGTTTCTCTATTTCTATCCTGCACCAGTAACACCAATAAATTGTCATATAGAGATTTCTGTGTTGCATTATTTTTATTTAATATTTAAATGTCAATGTATGTGTTCTACTGTATTTTATTGACAGTTGCCACAGCAGAAGACACTCAAGGGCCTGCAAGTTAGTCCAATTGGTTTGATTTTCTTATAACAGCACTAGCTACATCTAGGTTTGCAGACAAAGCAAGGTACTTCCTTCAGAGCTATGATCTGTTTTGAAACCCAAGTAATATGACAGCTAAAACATTTAATTATGTCATTCGCTACCTCAGCCCATTCTTCTCAACAGCGTGTCCGGTGAATGTCAGTGCTGGAGGTGTCAAATGCATGACGGCTGTCTTTAACTACATACCTGAGCTCTTGGCTGGCAGCTTATTTCATTTGTGTAAAAAGTCTAGATAGTAGAAAAATGATGCTGATATTTTCTAAGCATCTCATGCTTAGTTGTAAGACAGACTTAGGCAAACCAGCAAAGAAACAATAGCAAGATATAATTTGTAGCTGACTTGTAACGAGTTGACAATTTGGTTATTACCAGAAGCTGTTTTACCTCCAAACAGACCAAGTTTTTAATACAGAATTAAACCACTAACAGTTAAATAAATAACATTTAATAAAAATGTTCCATAAAAGCTGCCTAGAAATAGGTAAACAGCACCTCATTTCCACCCGCTAAAAAAACAGGGTCACATTAATAAAAATAAAGACACCAGTACTCATAAAAGCAAATAGTAATCTTGGAAAATGCAACTGCTACACCTTAACAGCTTCAGCATTTACGGATCAAGTAACCTGTTCCGAGCCTGCACAATACAAATAGTTCAGCAAAGCACCAACTTCAGAAAGTAACAGTAATCTACTTTTTAAAAGGCTTCTATAGCACTTGATCCCCGAAGCACCTAAACACAGAAATCAATATCCTGACATTGAATTTGTGCATTCCTGTATTCTCTATTTACAGAAGTCTCCCCTTGAATGCACACACGGTACTGAAAAATTATCAATTTCTCTGACCCCTGTGTTTTTATTTTATAACAATTCAGGGCATGTTTTACAGGTTTCTACACAGGACTGTGCTTCATGCAGTCTAGCTTAAAATATTAGTGTAAAACAACCCTAAGAGTTACAGGTTTAGCTACAAACAAAACAAAAAAATCAGGTAGTCCAAAGTCACTACATTAATTCATAGCCTAGAGCTGTCATGGTATAGGCCTGATTTCTAACTTGTGCTGGAACTAGACTCATCTAGGCATTTTGAGGGTTATTATGAAGTAGGAGGTACCCTGGCACTCTCTTGTGTCAAGTAATTCTGACAGATCTGTTCCTCAAGAGCTCAGTGATTCAAAGGGCACGTGATGGGCTGATCTAGCTGTACAACTGACTAACCAGAGCCCACCGAGCTTTAGAGGATACATGGGTGGATATTGAATAAAAGTTTTTTAATACCATTCAAAGGAAAATTATTGTGAAATGAATATATCTGGAAGGCCTGCTCTAGGGGAATACAAAGCTATTTTTTATAAAAAGATGTCCAGAGAGAATAGGGTGTAATATTGATTCACTTCAACTATGGCCATTTCAAGGGAGGGAGACATTAATTAATGAAGGGTTTTATTTAGAGAAAAAGAAAATGAGGCTGTACAAAAGGACAAATAGAAGTGAGACACCAAATGCCACTGAGATTTAAACGCCAACTAGCTGACCTTCTTTATGCTGACCACCCTCCAAAATACCCCAACAAAAAAACCTCACCCCACCATCCAGTTTCCCCATAACAGATGACTTAATTTCTCTCAATAATGAAAGAAATAAGGGGAGTGGTGGAGACAACTTAATCAGAGGAGGAAGGAGTGATAATCAGTCATGGCTTTTGCTTTTTTGACAAAGCCTGAGATCATGAGCCATTATTTCCCGACACTGTGACTACCACTGGCAGTCACAAGTTTATGGCAAACACTGCTCAGAAACCCCTCACTGTAAAACAATCCATTTAGTTACTGAGATATTTGTACATGGGAGCATACCAAACCCACAGTCCTTTCTACCATGAATGAACCAAATGTTTTAATGTCAGTAACATTCTGCCCCAACCCTATCTCCTGGTCTGTGCTACTTGGCAGTCCTCAAGTGTCCAGGTATTCTTACCTTTACGCCATGGCCAACATCATCCAGCACTGTGTAGTCTATAGGTTTTCGAATATACCTTACAGGACGTTCCATGTTCGCTGGAGCTATAATTTTGTGAGTTCTTGATGTGTTCTTATTGGTCGTCAAAATGCCTATCTCTCTGCGAGCGACCTTTTCTTTATGGATGTCCACAGTCTAGATTAAAAACAAGAAAGTAGGGGTTTCTTTAGGCATTTGCTGGTTTTTATTTTTTTAACAGAGCTATCTACATGTTTAAGCTTCACCCTTAGATAAAGAGTCTGAACTGAGTTAATGCTGCTGGAAGGATGCCAGTTTATTGACGAAATGGGTTTAATCTACATGAACATTGTTTGAAAATTACACTTTAATGAAATAACCAATATTAACAATAAAATTACAATTATATATTACTACTTGGACACTCTAAAACATGCTATGCAGATGCAGCCCTTGCAGATTAACCCTCAGTGTTCTTATGACTGACACTAGTAATAAATTACTCCAACTCCACAGCTGGGAAACCAGGACAGACAAGCTAAGCAATTTGCCTGCAGCCCCAGAGGGGCACTAAGCTTGGAAAGTCTGTGCAGTAATTTCTTTCAGCAAACCCATTGGTGCATATCAGAGTAAGAGTCTGCATAAAGAAGGACTAATTTCAGCATGGAGGCTAGTTTCAGTCATACTGTTTATAGCAGCTTTACTGGGAAAAAAAAACAGAGCCTTAAAAATGCAAGTAAAGGAATGTAAAATATGCTGATCTCCATCATTTTATTAGGAAATACCTAAAGAGACAAAGAAAGATCAGTCCAGCAGTCTGAAGGATCAAACTAAGCTTCACATAAGACATGCTTCTACATGCAACATAACCATCACTTAAACTCTACCTGAAAGAGAAGAAGTACAAATCAAACATCAGATGTCATAGGAAGTCTCACTTCTAGGAAGCCTATTTCAAGATTCAGGGATTGAATTGACTGGTTTAAGTACCTACTAGAACCTCAGGAGATTGTATCTAACAATAAACAATCACTCTAAGTGACTTTTAACAAAACCCATCAAGCCACCACTTTTTGCAGTAAGGAAAATAATTCTCAGTCTGTAAGCGTCAATTCCTCCTGGAGAGACGGTCATAGAAACAGAGTCAACGTTCAGAAAGAAAGAAAAATACTTGTCCATCGGTACTCGTTTGGATACATCTCTAGAAATAGCCTTATCTAAAAATGGATATTGTGATATCCAAGGTTTTGTTTAGCGAAGCAGAGTCAAAGATGAAGCACAAAATTAATTTATATTTCACTCTAGTTCTATATGAGGTAAGATGAAAAAAACAAGGAAGCATCCAGAGAATTACCATTTCCAGGAAGGCCAACATTCAGTGTTCAGAGTTCACTATGAAATGCCTTCAACTGAACTATTTTTTCATTAACTGATGCACACATTCAAACAATCTTAAATTCTCCAGAGTAAGTACAGAAAGAAATAAAATCCTCCTTAACAGCTTTGATATATGGCATTGCAGATTACAAAGTGGGAACACAAGTGAACTGCCTAAAAGCAGTGATACCAAGCAAGCGTGTTCTCACGGCTTAAAGCTAAATAACGGACAACTTGTAACATTGCAAAAGGTACTTTTACTTTGGAAGTGCACAGAATCTTAATGGAAATAAGTGTTGTGATTTTCCAGAGCAATGCAAGACATTAAACGTGTATCTCTTCATTAGTGTATTCAGAATAAGTTAACTAAATATCCCAATAAAGCTTTTGAGCAAGCTTTATTGCTCTATATGCTCACGCTCTGAAAAAATCCTGAAATCAGGAATAAAAATCAGCTTTCCAAATGAGACAGTCTTACACATCTAGCATTTACCACTGCATCAGTACCAAATATTAACCACTACACCTGTTTGCTCTGGCAGCCAATTTCGCAGATGACTTAAGAACAGGACTACCCATTTTTCTTCAACTCCAGCTATTATTTTTTCTTTTGCTTTTGGAGACTAATATACACAATGGTTCTGCCTTTCAGTTTGCTTTCAGTAGGATTAAGAAACACTATCTGAGTTCTGTGTTACATGTTCTTAAATCATGTCTCTTCCAATTCCTCTGTACAACCTGAACCCTTTTATTCAATTGCAATACCAGTCTCAAATGATCTTAACTCTTAATAATATGCAATTCTTCATATTTTGTAATATATGAACACCACATAGGTTAAAAAACCTTAGAGTCACCTAAACAACAGCAATAGAGGAGGTTGAGGAGAATGTCAATTTAAGGCACATACTACAATGTTTTAAGAGAAGGTATTTTAAAATACTACTATGCTCCTTGAAATAAACCTATGCTTCTATTTCATTCTCAGTAGCAGAATTTGTTGTTACTAAGAAATTCATTTTTTGTTCAGTGGATGGACAAAAATGCATCTTGCATCTTTATGCCTGGAGTTCTCTTAATGCTGATGTCCAAAAAAAAAACAAACACAAACCCCAAATCCCTTCACAGTACAAAAAGATGTATCTTCTCCTAGCAGCTAGTCCATGAAGACTGACTTTTCCTGCTCAAAATAAACAATGAAAATTCCATAAGTTACCCAAGCAGAGGACAAAAAATTCCAGGAATAGATGCTGTACCATACATGCTTTGGAAAATGACTTAAGTAATCTTGCAACGAATTCTGTTAACAGGAAAAACCCTTAGAACGGGAAAAGAGCATATATTAATTAATCAGACAGCTTATCCAAAATTAAATATAGAGCAGTGATTTGTGAAGTCTTTCCATGGATTTCAGTAATGTAAACCAAGCAGAGAGAAGACTCTATCACACCGGGCACACTTCAGGGCACATATGTAAATCCCGAAGGCCATGCAGGTACGCCTGTGCAACAGACTAACACGCTGTTCAAAGCAAATGAGACTGCAACTCTTGTCACAGCTGGTATACTAGAAAAACAAGGCCATATTTTTCCCCTGTTCAAAACAAAGACTCTCAGCAAACACTTTGCCCAGAGCAATATGCTGCCATCATCAGCTGCTGGACAGCATCTTGCTTCTTCAAGAAGAAACAACTGTTTCTAGATCTATAAAGATTGCTTGTTATTGTTATGTGATCATTACGCAAAACAAAGTACATAAAAGTTTTTAATTTCTGTATTTTTATTTATATCTATTTGCTTGATGTTGAAGTTAATCTGGAGTATTGTGTCCCGTTCTGGGCTCCCTGCTTCAAGAAGGACAAGGACCTGCTGGAGAGGGTACAGCAAAGAGCTACAAAGATGATTAAGGGACTAGAACATCTCTCTTGTGAAGAAAGACTGATGGACTTGGAGATTTTTAGCCTACGGAAGAGAAAATTGAGGGGACATCTTATCAATGCTTAAAAATACTTAAATGGTGGGTATCAGGAGGATGGGGCCAGATTCTTTTCACTGGTGCCCAGTGACAGGACACAGGGTAATGGGCACAAATTTGAAGATAGGAAGTTCCATCTAAACATGAGGAGGAACTTCATTTCTTTGAGGGTGGCAGAGCACTGGAACAGGCTGCCCAGAGAGGTGGTAGAGCCTCCATCCATCTCTGGAGACATTCAAATCTGCCTGTATGCCATCCCGTGTAACCTGCTTTAGGTGAACCCACTCTGGCAGGGGGGTTGGACTAGATGATCTCCAGAGGTTCCTTCCAACCCCCATCATTCTGTGACTCTGTTTAGTCACAGGCAATACTTTTCACTTCCAAAAGAGGAAAAAAACAAAACACAAGCAATTTTTAGCAGGATAGCATAGCTATGCAGCCAGGCAAGAGTTAATACCTAAGAGAGACAAGCCACATGTACCAGGTAACAGGCAAACCAGACCATTCTCAAAGCTCTGGCCACACTGGGCACCTGTAGCTATGAGTAAGTGTCTGATCTGATATGGTGAAATGACAGCTAAACAGCAGTTAGTTTTCTATTTCATTAACAAAACCTACTTTTAAACATCAAAGAGGGAGAGCAGTAAAGTGCAGCAATCAGCTTGGGTGAACACAAGTTAACAAGCATTAGCAAACAGTCAGACCAGCTTCAAGTATGCCTGGCCTTTGCTGAAACATAAATACATAGCATAATTTAAAATCTGGGGAATAGGGATGAGATTCTCACTCCTAGACAACACAATCCATCAGAAAAAGTCCAGCATCACACTGATCTGGAGAAGAGGGAGAATATCGCCCTTGCAAAAGCACGTTTCCTTTGGGAAGCAAATTCAAACTAAGCCATCAAACAAATCCCTTTGCTGTTATGACTGGGTGCTAGGGACCATGCCAGCTAATCCCAGAAGCAAAATTAAGCTTGGAGGTTGAAGGAAACGTTAATGATTAGCTGCCGCCTCTATCTGTCTGCTTCAAATAATATATATAAAAAAAACCCCCACTAGTTGATCAACAGGATGTAGAGTTAAAATTTAACTGTTTGCTTCCTCAGAAGCAGCCTCAAGGCCAAGTGCAGCACAGCAAATAGCTCTTTTTCTTTACTCATGTGCTACAGTGTGCAATCCCAGGACAAACACTTTGCAAGAATAGAGACTGCAGTACATATGGCCAAGCTAATTTCAGGATATCTAAATATTTTAATAACCCAACATATATAGGGATTTTTATTTTTTTTATGGGGTGGGGAGGGAGGGGGAACCACCTCTAGCTTTGACAATCCTTGTAATCCTGAACCACTGCAACTCAGATTTATGAGCCTGATACTCACACAGTCACTGCTTGTCTTACTAAATGCATGCACAGCTGGTAAAAAGCAGGGGGGAAATAAGAAGAAAAACAAACCACAACTATCAAATCAACTTGGCTAACTAGGCACGGCCAACTTCAGGTTGTCCTGAAAGATAAGAAGACAACTCATGACACTAACACCACAGATTTACACCAAGCAAACAACATTTAGATTTGCATTGAATTAATATAGTCCAGAAGCACTGTGCAGGAAAACTCCACTTCAGGTCTCCTACTCTGTTCCTCCACAGTTCCACAAGAATGAAGCTGTAACAGCCCACACACATACCTGGAGAGGGGACAGGAGAAGTCTGCCAGGCTTTTTGGAAGAGTAGAGTAACAGGGGTGAGAAGAACAGCTGCCCTGTCCTCAATAGTGAAAATGGTGGCTATCAGGTAAAAACAGTAGACAAACAAAACCTTGCAAAAGAAAGTCCAAGAGAGTGTAGGAAGGTACAAATACAAAAATACAAAAAAAACACATACACGCAAAAAAAATGAAACCACCATATGCTTTCACCCGTGAATTTGAGGTGAGTGAAAAGTCACTTCAAGGACATTTCCTTAATTCAAAAATCTAACATCCAAAACACATTAGACAAAAAAAAGAGTCCTAAAATTACAGCACCATTTTCACTAAGGGTTTTACAGGCCCTTTCATGCAATGGTTTTAAAAACACTTATTTTCACATCTGGAACATCCTTCAAACAAACGTCCTGTGCTGCACAGAGCTGCAAGTCAGTAACTTTTCATTTGTCCCCAGGCTCACTCAGACAAGAAGGAGCACAGGCTCAAACTCCACAGGCTTCCTCAAGCTGCTACTTTAGAGAATGCAAGGAGTACAGGAAGGCCAAACAGCTTGTCATATGCAACAGTCTCCTGTAATTTTGACGTTGTTTCTCTGTTTTGCTTTTTCAGCTTGTGGTTGAATATAGGGTTGGGCCTGTTACTAATGCTTTATTTCAACTAAGTAAAGCCCTGGTTACAGGTTAATCAGTATTATACGTATCTAAATGTTAGCAGAATAGATCAGAATTACTTTAATCAAACAAAACCAGACATAAGACGTATCAGCCATACATGCAGCATGACCTGTCACCACTTCCCACCCCCGCCTTCCTAGCATACTTCACGTAATCACACCTCCTGAGCCTCAGTAACCTGTTCTGCACAAAGCTGGTGCTGCACCTCCCAAAAGTCATCTGTTCCACATCTGAAGTACCGTACGTGGTTTTGGGCACCTCAGTGCAAGAAGGACATCAGAGTGTGTCCAGAGGAGGGTGAACAAGATGGTGAAAGCTGTCGAGGGCAAGACTTAGGTGGAGCAGCTGTCACTTGGCTTGTTCAGCTTGGAGAAGAGAAGGCTGAGGGGTGACCTCATCTACAGCTTCCTCAAGGGGGGCAGCAGAGAGGGAGGTGCTGGTCTCCTCTTGCTGGTGACCACTGATAGGACACAATGGAATGCAACGAAGCTGCATCAGAGGCAGTTCAGATTGGCCATTAGGAATACGTTCTGCACTGAGATGGTGATCGGTCACTGGCATAGCCTCATCAGGGAAGTGGTCAGGGCCTCAAGCCTGCCAGAGTTCAAGGGGCATCTGCACAACGTTCTTAGTCATATAATTCCGTTTTAGGTAGTCCTGAGAGGAGAAGGGAGTTGATCCTTATGGGTTCCTTCCAACTCGAGATGATTAGTTCTGTGCTAAAGCCAGCATTATTGAAAGGCAAGTTAATAGAGAGAACAGTATTTAATTAATTTTATATCTGAAAGCAGTGAAATTCCCTCAAAGGACATTGCTGGCAGGACAGGTTTCTAGTCAAAAGACAAGCCAATAGGAACACTAGATTTGATTTATCAAGTCAGGCTAGCAATTCATCAAATATGGTATCTCCTTTCTGCAGAAACTCTGCCTAATATTAGATAAAACACTGAGCAAAGATGCAGGTTTCAGACTGAACCTAGTCAATAAAATTACGCAATTCATGGAACTTGAGTGGTGCAGAGAAAGGAGTTTCATTTCCTTCCTTGACTTCTGGGACAATTGTCTGGATTCCAAGCTGACTTGTTTATGTTTGAATATGAAAGTTAAGATCTGTTCCATTACCTGTAAAAATGAGCCACAGCTTCAGATATAATTCCTTACAGCAGTAAAATACATGCAGCTGAATGTTACAAACATAACAAACACCAACAAACATATTCTTGGAAATACAGATTTCCTATTAAGCTCATACATCATTCCTACAAGCTCATACATCCAGACCACAAACTGTAGTGTTAACCAAAGGAAACAAAACTTAAGAAATGAATGTTAAGGTGCTTCCTGTATCACATAAGAACGAAAAACAAAACAAAACAACAAACCCTCAACTGTTTGCAATTTGTTCCTAGTCCCAGCTTTAATATTAGCCCTTACTTTCATTCTCCAAAAATGCAGATTTCATTGTCGTGCTCTATGGTTTGCACAATAAGCTTTCCTGAAATAATAATTTCAAAAAACCCAGTCCAACGAGTCTAAGAACATTAACCTGTTCTGGCTCAGAAATACAGATTTATCCCACTGCTATTTCCATAAAGAAAGCATATTTCTTTTAAAAGTTTTATGAAATGAGTTATAGTTAATTGAGTAGCAGCACTGAAGAGATCCTGGACAATGCACATTGTACAGCCTACCTGCAAGGAAGTCGGTCTTACCAACAAAAAGGACAATAAAATCTCCAGCTTTAAAGAGCTCACCAGACAGCTAACCTCTTCAGGAACAGCAACATTTTATGCTGTTATTTTGTGAAGGAAATTCAAAAGAAAAAAAATCGTATATTCGAAAGAAGGAAATGTGAACGTATTCACACTTGTGCGAAGGAAATATTCTACAAAGAAGATGAAGGCACATCAGGCATGAAAAAGCGTGAATAGTTTGGGATTTTAGGACATTATGCACAATCAGATGTCTACACAATGTTAAAAATTATATCTTTCATTAACTCTTGGTGGAAGTGCAAGTAACTTAAGTATTTGACTGGATTACTATTGCTTATATATTGTCTGATCCCCCATCAAGCTAGCATTCAAGAAACTCAAGAATTTACCTACAGAAATAAAATAATTTATTTCCATCTCTTGCCCAGAAAAGTCCAAGTGCTAAGCAAGCCTGGCCTCACTGGAGAAGCAGAGAGCAGAGTGCCAGTGCACCAGTACTGCTCGCCCTTGTTTATCGTTAGGCACACGCTCATTTATCCCATTGCAATCTTCTCCAGGGTATGATGCTCTACTGGCACTGGGAATTAAAAGTGTCAATTATATTGACTATAAAGAGTTTGAATACCCCAGCTGCAATAACTCAGTTACAGACTGAAACCAGGCACTTTGCTGGGTATCTGCCTCTTCCCAGTTCAGCACAGACATCTGGTTAAGTTAACCAGAAGTGTATTAAAAAAACATAAATCTCAAAGAAAATTTGACAGAAGCACTGGCCCATTATCTGTGACTGGTGGGGGACAATTCTATCTCTAAGGTAGAAGACTGATACAACCTTTTATCATGCCCAATTAGCCATCAGTTGTGTGAAATTAAAGTTCCTAATTAACTTTGCACAAATCTCCATCTGACATCTTTTAGCTTCATGCCAGTTCTTTCACAGTAAAAAGGGGAAAGGTTCTCCTTACCATCCCCCCGCAAGAGAAAAATTCAAGACATCTTTAAGGGCCCCTTGGACAGTCACCAAAATGAAGTCTGCTGAAGTACTGTCAACTTATCAGTCCATCCAGAGAAGAAAAACAGTGGCAGCAACAAGCAAAAGTTACTAGAGGAGAAGAAAAAAGGAAGTGCTTTTGTTCAGTTCCCCAAATTCATTTGAGACTGTAAGGATTTCAAGGCTTTATTATTTCACATATGCAAGCCTTCAATTCTCACTAAGGCTAAAGTCAGTTGCCTGAACACCAGTGTCTAATGTCACCTGAGAATCCTCAGAATCTGCTGCCATGCCTTCTGAAGCTGCACCATGAAAGACAGGTTTCCTGTCACCTCTGAAGCATTTAGACATCTAAGTTTCACCTTGTATGTGGTGCTGGCAATGTAGGAGGCAACTGAAATAGATTTAAGAGTTGTATTTCCAGAGCTGCAAATCCAGCAATATTTCCCTGTGGGTTTATAGATGGAAGTTTCTCACACATTCCCTTCAGCATACAGACAAGTTACAATAGTAGGACAGGCTTTCCAGAAAGCTTCATCTCCTGAAATCCTGGTAAATCCAGGCCTCTTAAGGTAAAAGGCTAGAGGAGCCAGATAAGCCATGTCTCATGTAATCTGATATGTCACCTTCCTTTTCCTGCAGAGGGTTCACAAGCAAGAGCTTTTGCAGATTAACACAATGAACTGAGGCCACCAACACATACACAGCAACTTGCACAGCCTCTATAAACTGTTTACCATCATCAGAGGTGGAAAGGCATTAGACAAAACAAAGGAAAATGAAATACAAAGTCCTATTTCCAAAGGTACACATATGTAAATGCACTCATTTTAAATGTCTTTTCATACACAAGCAACATATTTTTAATATACATAAAAACACAATGCTAACAGTGCATTTTACTAATATCATCCAATGATGGGGGGGGGTGGTGAAAAGTGGTAGTTGTGGTTTTTTATTTTGACAGATTATCACTGGATTTCTTCAATTATGTCTGAACACAGATTATACACCAGTTTAATCCTATGGAGCTAGCCCCTGACTTAAGAATTTAAATCTTCTTCTTTATGTACACTAGCAGATCTTCTCAGATTCTCCTCGCAATCAGCATCAGTATAAAGCAGACCAGATTTCCGTAAAGGTTTCAAGCTATTTTCTACCTTTACGTAAGTATTTTTCCTGGGATATCAGGACAGTTGGGAGTGAGGGTGCCAGGGAGGGAAGTATACTACAGGTATCCCATTTACTCAGGACAGTTTGCTTTCTGTGTGGTTTTAAAATGCAGAAGCAGAGTGTAAAACAGTAATGCACACAGTTCATAGCATGTCCTGCTCCAGAATTATGTTTCTTAAGATGTACCAATTTCCATACAGGACATACCTAACAAAAAATGGATTATCGACCAAGAGAATATGTGCTTGCAAGAGTTAAATTACTCATATATCTCAAAAAAAGGAAAAAAGAGTGGGGGCTTTGATAAGACTCATTAAGATCAAGAAGCTGAAAACAGAAGCCAGCAAAACAGGCTTAGAGCTTACTGGCCATAAACAAATAGCCTCACCTCTGGCCCTCTTGCTATTATGAAACTGGAAGCCTTTCTTCCAAAAGGAAGACTAGGATTCACTGAGAATTGGACTCAAAAGACTCCAATTTTTAAAAAACAATCTGTGAAATGGCACATATATCTATGTAACAGCACTGGAACGGAGAGGGAAGAGAGATCTGTTCAACTAAAGGTTGTTTAGTTACTTTTCAGAGTACCCGGTCATCAAATCTAATCACACGTTCTGATGGAGAAACCGTGGAGAAAGGAGACGTGGGGCAAGGACAGACCAGAGAGGCAGGTGCATAACATTCTAGGACAAGAATCAGAGCAAAGAAACCAGCCCATTCGTCCAAGAGCCAGAATTGAGTTCACGCCTGATTTTTCTTTCCTAATGCCAACTGGAAATGGGAGGACTGCTATGGAGGACACACATTCATCCTTCAAGACAGGACAGAAATAAAGAAGCTTCTCACATTATTCTCTAATGACTACTTCAGAGCATGTTAATGCAATATACTGAGAACATAAAATAGAGCAGCTGAAGGAAATCACTAAGTCTCACTTGTGAAATGCCACTTCTCAGAATTAGGATCTTATAAATGAGAAGCATCTATGGAGAGATACAAGGGCATCTCATCATAACCTCACCCCCTGTTCCCCACCTTCCCTAACGGAAAGGAAGATGATGTTAACATATAACATAAGGAGGGGAGGTCTGCAAGAGTATCTTTGGGAACAGGGAGAGAGATGTGGGAAGGAAGACTGGCAGATGGCAACTGAAGGCAAATGGAGTTTAAGTCCTACAGAGGAAGAGATTTTTAGCAGCTCTACAGAGGCTCTTATTATGGAAAGAAAACAGTTAAGACAACAGTCCTCCCTCCTCCCAGTTACACTGGTGAAATGCTAGAAGCACTTTGCTAAAGATCACAAGTATGAGGGAAATGGAACTTCAAACATCTGGAGTATGGAGGTCAGACAGTGCTGCAGCAGCAGCTGGCCCTGCACGCAGGAGGCGGCTGTCTGCCGGGACGTCAGTGGAGTGAAGGGAGGAGGTGGGATAGGTCTGTGGTTAGGAGCAAAAGCCTGGAAAACGGCAGATTGAAGCTCTATTCCTGGCTCCACCAGACTTCCTGCGCTACGCCAAGAAACAAGTCACTTCACTGCTTGGGCCAGCCTGTTGGAGCTGCCCACCTGCAGCAGCTTTGAGAGCGACACAGACAGGCACAGGTATAGGCTATGTTGCCATAGCTGTTTGCTCAGAGTCGAGTGAAACACAGCAACAAAGATGCCCAAGACTTCCCTGTAAAACAACTTCCGCTGATTTTCACTGCTGGTGAAAATGCACAAGCAAGTTATGGATCATAGGTCCTGCGCTTTGGCAACCCTTACTGCTGATTTTAACTGTCTGAGCAAACCAAATGTACATACACTTAAATAAGAAGTGCATCGTGAACGTTACTCATTTACAAAAAGCAGTCTCTCCAATGACCTCTGATATATGAGGAGTACCACGGAATTTTTGCATTCTAGCTAACTTTTTTTTTGGTCTTTCAAATTCAAGTACTAGTTCAATTCCTTCTTCAAGAGTATGAGTGTAGTAAACAGGCAGAAAAAAAAAAGCATCATTAATGTAAATCTCTGTGGGAGGACACAGAGAAGGGGAGATGGGGAGATTATTTACAATTATCTTCTACCTGCCTCCAAGTCTGTGGCTTTTTGGCACCAAAAGCTGGGAGTCGGTGAAGAGAGAAGTAGCTTCCATGGTGTTATTCCCTGTTCTAAGCCAAAACCCCTGATCACTCTAGAATATGCTTTCTAGTATTTGCTGAAGATTCAGCTGGGGCTGAACATGTGGCTGAACACCACACACCAGCACTTCACAGCCATTGTAGGACAGGAAGTACAGATCCAGCTCTGCATCAGATCAGAACCACAGCATGTGGCAAATTAACGACTGCTAACCATCTACTTGAGTTCATGCTGTATGACAAACACCATCCTGAAGGACAGTTCTCTTTCTCCCTCTGCCCCTCTCATCTTCCCTTCACCAAGACAGGATTCTAACAAGCTCCAGGGAGCTGTGGATCTTCTACACAGTGAACTGAATACACATTTCAAAGATTAACTAACAGCAGTTGCATTGCCAACACAAGTTTCCAGAGGAAAAACCTAAATGAAACCAAAGACTTATTAATTATATTTGAACACAAGCCAGAAATGCAAAAGTCTGCTGATTAAAAACAGTCTTTAAAATAGAAGACACTTCAGAAGAGAAGTGTTTCAAGTGTACAATCATACTGACTGATTTTGAGGGAATAACATTTGGGATGTGCAGTCATAACATGTTACATTTGTATTCAATCTTCAAAAGCACAAAAAGAAGATAAATGCTTTTGATTATGCAAAGTCAAAATCCCAACTGTATGTGTTAGCGTATTTCAGTACCTGAAATTAGATTTTAGTCATTCAAAATTTCTTTTTTGCTGCATATTTCTCAAGATACGCATGCATGAGTAGGCTCATTTAACAAAAAAAAAAAAAAAAAGGAAAAAAGAAAAACAAAGCAAAACAAAAAAACACCCCAGAAGAAAAATATGCTTATGCAAGATCCCACATGAGAGTTTCAGCATTTTAAAGTGGCTGAATGAGTCCCTCTTTTCCTTACTGGAAGCAATACACTTGCCTAGAATTAAACAAAACATACAAATCTAAATATATTTTTGATTGAAAGAAAGCACAAAGACAGAAAGGGAAAAATTAAACTGCTTCTTCAGTAGTTTGGACTCACTAAAGAACCACCATGGGAGTAGAACAAAACTGTATGTTGAACGAAAAGCATTTTGTGTGCCAAAAAAAGCAACTTCATGGGAGATGAACATGTGCAATTGCAAAGAGCACTGCAGGTGGCTGAAAAGGAAACCATCTAAAAAAAGCCTATTAAAAAAATAAACTCAACAGAACAAGTCTGAACTTTTTTGGAAAGTTTGTCTGAGATAAGGAACGGATAACACTGGAATAATGACAAGCCAGAATGCTCATGCCTGAACAACAACAACAAAAAACAACAAAGCCCAAATCCTCACATTTAGTTGTAACTTGGCATTTCAAATCGGGGGGTGGGAGGGAAAAGGCACCAAGAAAAACAAGCTAACAAGCTAACAAGCTAGCAAGCTTTAATTTATCACCTCCTTAGTGCTTTAGTTTACCACCTCTAATAGCAAAAACCAAAATATTTTCCAACAAAGGTTATGTTACATGGTTGGGATAGTGGATTTATTGCCTATCTGAAAATAATCATTATGCTAAGAATAACAAAACTCTCACATAAAACCTATTCTATCTGTCACATCGACTTGCTTGGAAGTTTTCTGAATTAATTTTCAAGCACATACTTTTCTTAAAACAAAAAAACACAAGCAAAAGCCACACACACATGCATGCAAAAACTCCTTTCCCAAGCACCCCCCTTCTTCATGTGAACTCATAGCCTATGAAGCATCTAAGATTGACAGCCCTGGGACAGGCTGTTTCCCTAAGGCATAAACCAGAGACAATATATGTGGAAATGATGCTGAGTATCCTTTAGCCACCTGCCAACAGAGTTTTGATTACAAATAATCCAAGGCACAATGTTATTTCTATACCTCTTTGATCATATCTCATTTGACGGCCGTGATAGAAGCTAGTGGGAAATCCGCTGGTTTTCAGTGGGGTCAGCACTGCACTGGGAGCAACTCACGAGTATTAATTAAACAGCCATCAGATGGCTAAAGGCTGTATTATCTATACCACAAAACCTCCTGGCTTAGTGCCACCAACACAGCTTACCACATATGAAATCTCTTTTTTTGTTCTTTTGTTGCCTAAACGTTCAAAGGTTGAACACATTTTTTTCAGACAAAAACTATTAAAGTTCTGGATTTTTTCAAGCTTTTGTACCAAGCAAGCAAGCCTCTATGGCGAACAACATTTTTGCAACACTATGAGGTGCTACTCCAATGGGAGGATAATCAGCAATAGTCAGTTTTTTCCTCTTATCAGTAAAATAAGATGGAAGGAACAACCCTCAGCCACTATAGATACCACTTAAAAGTTTTCAGTGCACTTATTTCACTCTGCAGTTAACTAACTACCTAGACTACTACCTTAAGCTTATTATTGCAGCAAAGAGCTCTTCCATATCACTTTACTATCAAAACAACTAGGATCTGACAAGCTCCTCACTTTTGTTTTCAAAGACAACTATAGTTTCTGGTCACAAGTGGGGTCACCCAGGGCTCAGTCCTGGGGCCGGTCTTGTTTAGTATCTTTATCAATGACCTGGATGAGGTGATTGAGTGCTCCCTCAGTAAATTTGCAGATGACACAAAATTAAGCAGGAGTGTCAATCTGCTTGAGGGTAGGAAGGCTCTGCAAAGGGATCTGGACAGGCTGGAGCGATGGGCTGAAGCCAACTGTATGAGGTTTAACAAAGCCAAGTACTGGATCGTGCACTTCAGTCATAACAATCCCTGGCAACGCTACAGGCCTGGGGAAGAGTGGCTGGAAAAGGTGCCTGGTGGAAAAGGACCTGGGGGTGCTGGTGGACAGCCAGCTGAACATGAGCCAGCANGAAGCTGGTGAGGGGTCTGGAGAATATGTCATATGAGGAGCATCTTAGGGAACTGGGATTGTTTAGCTTGGAGGAGACTGAGAGGAGACCTCGTTGTTCTCTACAACTACCTAAAAGGAGGTTGTAGCGAGGCTGGTGTTGGTCTCTTCTCCCAAGTAACTAATGACAGGATGAGAGGTAATAGCCTCAAGTTGAAGAAGTTCTTTACTGAAAGAGAAGTTAGGCATTGGAACAGGCTGCCCAGGGAAGTGGTGGAGTCACCATCCCTGGAGGTGTTCAAAAAACAAGTAGAGGTGGCGCTTCGAGACATGGTCTAGGGGTCAGGGACATGCTGGGCGAAGGTTGGACTTGATGACCCTAAAGGTCTTTTCCAACCTAAATGATTCTATGATTCTACAGAATGAGACAGTTCAACTCTCTGACCCTGTCTCCCCTTTCTCAAATCTCCTTTAGTAAGCAGCTATCCCTTCTGAAGGTACATCAACAGAGGACAAGCTTAGAAGCATCACTAACTTCACTCAGCTCAAACTTCTTCTGAAACTCCAGTTACCATAGCATTGTGCATAGAAAGCTGTTAAGATATTCTAGCAAAACAGGAGAGTGAACAAACTCCCTCACATATTTCCTAAGACTGTGTTACTATTTTGGACTGAGTCATACAGACTTCTTGTAATTAGGGATATATTAAGTAAAAGCAGAAGAGACACAATCAAGTAAGAAGCATGTATGACACTTACCAGTTTAATAGGGTGTGGAGGAAGGGACAGGACAGAGATGGAATTGCTAAGACTGTTCTACTTCTTCATGGCCATTTTTGTTTCCACACAGAGCTAAAACAGGAAGTTGCACATTGTTTCTGTAAATGGACTTCCCTTAGCCTCCTACTCTTGGTCACCACCAACGTGAAATACTGCAATTATATACGCTGGGAAGATCCATATGGCCTCAGTGGTCTTAGCAGCACTTAATCCATACTAAGCCACAACCTTCCCCAGCCAAAACTTTCCCAGACTAAGGCTGAGCACTCTGGTAAAGGACCCTGGCCCAAGAAAAAACCACATCACCAGTCAACCCCTCCTCCAGGACCTCCTCAGACTTGTACATGCACATACTCAGCAGCAAGTTCTCGGCTCCATTCTGTGCAAGTGCACCTGAACACAAACGCTGCAGCCTGATGGCAGGTTGACACGCAGTACAAGTCTTGAAGAGAAGTCTTGTGTGTAGGCACAGAGAGGATGACATCATTATGTCCCCAGTGCTGCATGCATTATCCCACCACCATTACAGTAAATTCATTAGTCAGACTGATCATGTGTCCAGAAGTAAGACATTTCCACTGTGCAGTTATTAGCATAATGATTACACTTGATTGCAAACACTCAGGGAGGAGTGTCAGCCATTGAGGGTGACACACAGAAATAAGCCAATAGAAAAAAGCAGCCCAGAAGTCTGTAGTTTTTGAGGTGTTGTCTCCAGGACAATTGAGCCCAAAGTCTGGGGTGGGGGAGGCAGGGAACATAACTCTTGTCTGGCACAAGAGAACGGCAGTAAGACTTACACTACACAAACACTGACCAGGGAAGAGTTGAAAGCTAACTGAGGAAGGTACACTGGTGCCCTGGTAAAGGTGCTCCAAACACCACGGTGGGTTACAAGCCTCTGAACTGCACCACTGCATTTCAAGAAAACGCCTTACCGCTCCACAATAACAATCACCACGACGATGCATGACTGGCCCCTGACCTATGCAATACAGGATTGCTAAACACACACTGCATAGTTACTGAATTTCTGCAAGAAACCTAACTGTGTGGGGGAGTGGCTGGGATCAATACACTGCTACAGTAACCTTCATGAGGGAGGGAGGTGTTGGTGAGCAATAAAATATCTCCCTGAGAGATAAAGGGGTACCTCAGGACACAATTCAGTGGACTAAAGAAAGACAGCTGTGCAAACTTCTGTGGCTTGCCTCCTCCCCACTGCTTTGGTAAAGCCTGGTTTTCCTAAGTGAGGTCAGTGTACTTTTTGGATTTAAGTTGTGTATATCTATTCAGCAACACAGACAGTGTTTACTCCCTGAAGTATATCACTAAGGTAAACAACAACTATGTGTTTGTTTTAAGAATTACCCACCAAGAAACCTAGGCAAATGGGCAGGAGAGAGAGTACACAGGAAAAGTATCTTTATTCCAGTAAGATGTGTAGACTGCTCACAGTCTGTTTTTCCAGGATGTTTGCTTACAATAATATATGTAATTGTTTGCAGAACCTCTGCTTTCTAAAAATGTATTTGGAAAAATGCACAGCACATTTTCTTTATTCCATTTCTGATGATTAGATGATGCTTTAAAACATCATTGAACTAGGTGACTTGTCATTATCCAAGAATGTCCAGTTGGCAGCATTCTCTCAATCTTATTTCAGGCAAATATTTCACATGGAAAAAAAGTCCTTTAAAATGAGTTCAAATAATTTCCAAAATAAAAAAAAAAGTGTTACATACATTTATTCCAAGCAATTCATCCACCTCTAGTAGAGAGCACCTCTGAAGAGTTTCTGCACTGATTGAAGGACTACACATTTCATGTAGCCCAGGGAAATACAATTTCATAAAGATGCTGAGTTGAAAATCTGATGCAAATAACTTGGAGTTGTGGTCCCAGCAAGCTCCTTTTGCTCCCAGGTCTGGAGGTCTAGAAGTAAGAAGCAAGCTAACTGGGATTAATGCTTGATGTTCTCTCTGCCAGCCAAGAAGTGTACTGCACTGTAGGAGGAATACTTAAAAGCAGCAAAATCCCAAGTGATTGAACTTGAATTTCTCTCAGTGAGAGCTTAAGGAAACCATCCCCCACTTCCTGAAGTTTCATTGCTTCTTATAACAGCCTGTGGCACATTAATAAAAGGGGAAAATACATTATTTTAACCAAAACACCATGAATACCCCCAGAAGTCATCTCCTCTGGTTTTTAGCATCTAGATGCCAGAGTAGCATCAAATGCTACCACTATATCAGAGATGCTTCAAAACTGTCATATATGAAGGACAAAATATGCTTAATTATTCATCAATTTAGGAGAGGACTAAAATAGTAGTAAGTCGCAAGCAGACCATCCTCAGTGTGCAGAGAGGAACAAATAAAATAAAGGATGGTCTAGCTCCTATGAACTTATGTGCTTATAATTCTGCCAGTGGTGTCTCTCAACATGAGATTTAGGGTGTATGAGGAAACTAAATCCCAACAGTGGCACATGTAAGAGATTAGACAGTTGAGAAAGTTTCAGGTTGACTGGACTACTCTCTTTACCTTAACAGCCCATAATTACATGAAGATAGCAAATTTCTGGTATGATTCACAGGTTTCACCTGCCAAATGGAGATTGTCCTCAGTTACTTCAGCCCCTCACTCATCACCACAGCAGGCAAACAGTGCCCTGAGTTGGAGCACTGGAATAACATATTTCTACTGTTCATCCACTCTCAAATGCCATTTCATGTGCCAAGACACACCCGCAGAACAACTGCATAATTTCAAGATAAGTTTATTTAAAATATACCATTTAAAACAGTACTTGAATTTCTTCTGATTAAGAGTAATAAACAATTTTTCAGTCCACATGAGCTGGGACATTATTCGCTTCCTACTAATCAGCTATTAGAGAGAAAAAAATATGTACACTGCTCAAAAACTTTAGTAACACCTTTTCCAGCCTAGTTTAGGATACAAGCCGTATCCACAGTGTAACTCATCTCTTTCCATCCTGTGCTACTTTGGCCGTTGCTGCATCTTGCCCAATACTTAACAACACATGTAAGGAAATCCTATAAACGGACAAAGAAGGATCAGCTTCCCAAAGACGACGTTTATCCCCTTTCCAGTCAGATAAAGGTTGATTTGTGGTTTGAAGGCTTATCCTGCAACCTTATATAGTCTAGTTTTGAACCCAGTTCAAAAATATAACTTGAAGAAAAAACAAATCTCATAATACACCAAGTTCAACAAGAGAGCAGAATTTATCATCAAATTTAAGTCATTATTCAGTATTTCTTCCTTCTTGTATTTTCAAAAGATGGCCCACCTGACCTTCCCTGAAGCAATGATACTTTTTATTATTTTCATTATGACTCCTCTTAACTCAGAGGTCTCCATCTTACCAGTTCTCACTTTGTATAGAAGCCTGATAGCTTTTAATCACACCCTTGTTGCTCCTGGTTTTGCCACATACAGGAATTTGAGATATCACAACAAGATCAGGTTGACAAGACATTATTTTTCTCTTGCAAGCAAGGAACAGAAAAGCCAGTTAGAGAAATAGCAACTATACTTCAATCTCTGTGTGACACCACATTGAATTGTACTGGTGGACCTGCTGTAAACAACTACCCCAGGACAATATGTAATCAGAAAAAGCAAGTGCTTTTAGGCACGAAGAGAAGAAGCTACAAAACCACTGCACGCTGGCACTCACACAGGGGTACATTCAGGAAAAACTCATAGCTATTTAGCAGATTCTCAAAGAAAAAGCAAACAAAACAGAAGATCTGCAATTCTATGGTCACGTACTACTTACATTTTCATGCCCAAAAGATATAATTAGGCACAATATTAGGTAAAATTATTAAATAATAAAACTACTTGTTGGAACCAGGAATGAACATTAGAAAGGAGAATGACAGCTTTAGTAATCTATTTTTTGGAATTGAGAAAGAGCAATACATACTTCTGTGGTGATTACTTCTATGTGCACAGTCAGTGTTCCAAATGGGAATGACCGAAAAACCAAATTGTGGCCCCCACTAGTTGTCACTCAAACTGTGCTAGTCTAAAATGTACTCTGATTTTTCTCAGAAAAAGAAAAATCATACATACAATGCAGCTTTAAACCAAACAAATCTATAATTTTATTTCCACTATCACCATGATGCCCTTTCCATGATGGCACTAGCAGTAGGGTCAGTTAAAAATCAACAATATTCTCCAGTGGAGTAAGCAGTTCTGAAAAAATAATGTTCATGGTAACCTATTTCTGTTTAGGCATAACTTGTATCAACTAATACAATTTCATACACCTTTTTCTCCATTACAGTAAAGGGAAACTTTTCACTTTGTGCTGTGTGACTGCCCGAGTGACGCAGAGGTCCCACTGTCCCAGCAGCCACATGGCAAGCATTCAGTAAGACTAACACAGTTGGACAGATTTCCTCACTTCATACACACTTTTTCAATGAAACAATAGAAGATGTCCCAGCTTTAGAAGAGCAGCTAATACGTCATTCATATACCTCCCATGAATTAATAAAGGAGTCTGTTCACTGCATATCTATAACCTCTAAGGGGGCTTTGCATAACAGATACCAATAGGTCCCAAAATGCTGCTAGTAAAGAGAATATAGTCAAACCAGCAGCAGTGTAAAGAGTGGCAGAATGTTACTGGCAGCTTATAAAACACTCATGCAAATCATTACTTGGTTTTCCATCTGCAGATTAACATTAACTAAGCACTTACACACTCCCCAGTAAAACCAGCCAGCAGAAAGCACTAAGTAATTCCCTTCTGGCCAGCGCAGGTCCAGCCACAAGTGCCCAGCAACACATGTTCATGTGCTCAAGTGGCAGCTTTAGGGGTAGTTTTAGTGATGCAGTACAACCAAGACTTATCTGCTTCACAATAAGCTTCTTGTACTTGCTTTTCACCTCCTTTTCCTCAACTATAGTCAGCTCAAGCATAACACTGCCCAGCTGCCATGAAAACCAACGTCCCAAATGGCTGCAATGGATGGCACAGATATGGTGACCAAATTAATGCTTTGGTAGCTGGTTACCTGATGCTGCACTAGGCCTGATATTCATGTCATCATCTCATACATTGCATTTCCTTTTGCCACTAAAACATTGACAAAGATATGAAAACCCAAATTCAACATAAACCAGGAGCTATTCACATGTGAAGACTGCTGATTTAATGAGACTTAAAATAGAAGGAAAATTAATTCCAGGCAACAATCTAATCAGATGCATCTGAAGGAAAAAAAAGAAAAACAAACAAACAAAACAAACAAAAAACCACCATACCACTCCTTGAAAAGTCCAATATAGGGCTTCATAGCAGGTAAGTGACGCGTTTCATTTGTGGTATATCTTCCAGATATGAGAGGTTTTCATTAAAAAAGAAAGACTTCACAAACACTCTTGACTCCTTTGTTGCACAAAATTATCAAAAAGGCCTTTCAGAGTAATGTTTACAGTCCTTGGATTTTTTTGCTTTGATTTCAGCAAACAAGAGGCTGTATCAGGCCTCTTAATTTAGTATCTAATGAAGTATCTAGAGCTTACAGCTACATACCCATTCAGCAGAAAGGAGGTTTTAATGGTCTAAAATACATTGAAAACCATGCATTCAGACTGCCCTTCTACCAGACTGTGGAATGCGAATGAGCATATCAAGGAATTCATTAGAGTCAATGGTTATTAAATATAGCAACTTCTCCATTCCCCAAACCCACATTCAAATCCTGTATTCACAAAAAAAAAAGCAGGAATAAAGAATGACAGGAAACAACAAAGTTTCTGGCTCAGTTCATGCTTCTCCACCAAAGCAACTGCCCTTCCGCATCACAGAAAGGCTGACAGTTGTGGCTGCTTTCACAGGTGTGCATAAAAGTAAATATCACGGGTGGTTTTTTCACGGGTTTTGTTTCTATTTTTTTTGTTGGTCATGTGTTGGGTTTTTTGACTGCATCAGCTTAACTGTACAGGAATTACAGAGAGATCCTATGTGTACTCATTTGTGGTCACGAAGGGAATTTCTCAACAGAACAGCTGACAAGGCAACCCTTACACATTATACTACATTCTGAGCAATTTATACGTATTACGTAGAAGCTGATATGCACAAAGTTAACAACAATTATCATAAGCTTTCAGATAACCAGAGCAAGCACAGTGCAACTTCTTGGAGCCTTGGCCTCTATCACAGAGAGTACAGGAAGAATAGGATGTGAAGCAAATGCCACAGCAGTAACTGTCAGCACTTCAATGGAAGACGGAACATCACTCAAGATAAAGCTAAGCTAAACAAAAGATGCAAGTTTCTTCACCACATTTAGAATATTTCAGTCTGCTGACAAGCAAGGACAGTCCAAGAGACCCAGACAGAAGACATTATCTTTCTAACATATACAACATCAGATGATGCTCTAGTTCCTCCACAAACACTTTGTCTCTTCACACACTTTTGGACATGTAGAAAGGAAAGTTTCTGTAGAAGTGGAGCTTACAAGTAGACATGGAATAACAGTTTTTTCCCTGACTTTATAACTGTCTCCTCCCTCACCATTTAGTTCCTACAGCTGATGATGTGCCTTGCAAGGATACTAAGCCAGCTTTTAGGATATACTCAGTTACTGCAGCATAACATGGAGAAACGTCACACCAGAGTGTAACCTGCGCCAGTGCTGCACCATATTCCAAAATAAAGGATTTTCCCAACTTCACAGACTAACCTGCCAAGCTTCAACTTGTGGCTACCTGTTCAGCATTACACTGTCACTATCAAAAGAAAGACTAACTGCAAAGATAACAGAGTCAGACTTAAGTATTTGTAGGCTACCATTATGTCATGGCTTCGCTTTCTCTTTGTCAGACTAAACAAGCACAACACCTTCAACCTCTGTAGGCTGCATGCTCCACACTCCTGACCATCTCAGTATCCCTCTCTGCTGGACTATCTCAAGTTTCCCTAAATCACTCTTGAACAAGGCAGGCGTGACACAAAAAAAATGGACACAGTGCTCCAGGTGAAGCCTCATTACTGCAAAGCAAATGACAATCGCTGCCCTTCATCTGCCAGCCATGCTCTTCCCAACACAGCCTTGTCACACTTTTACATGCAAGCAGATGGCCTTGTGTTGTTGGTTCATGCTCAGCACAGCATCCACCAGCACACTGGCTCCTTTTCAGCAGGACAACTACTCACAAGTCACCTTCCAGCACATACAAATGCATGGGGCTATTCCACCTCAGGTATAGCGCCTTGCACCTTGCCTGGTTTCCCAAGGTTTTTGCTGGCTCAGTCCTCATGTTTCTCAAGGTTCCTGTGCACCGAAGCTTTGCCATTCAGCTTATGAATCACCTTTCCCAATTTAGAGTTATCCCTAGATTTGCTGAGGACATGCTTTATGTCCTGCATGTGTCCAAAGACTATTCTGAACAGCGTGGGCTCCAGTAGCAACCCTGCTTGTTAGCAGTTATCTACCACATGCTAGTTCTGGTTAGTCTTCCTTCCAGTTAACAGTCCTTTCATCCAGTCCATATATTCCTCATGTCAGAGAACAAGATTGGAATTTTAAGAATCTGCTTCTTTTTAAAGAGGCAACTTCAGGGTAAAAGTACCTGGACATCTGTCCTTTGGAAGTACAGTCCTCCTAAGAGGATCTGGAGAGGTCATTTGCTCCTGTCCATAAGTGTACTAAAGTACTTTACATAATTGCTTGTTCCTAGGCTTGACCACCCATATTCACCACTAAATGATTTGTCACATCTTCTACCCTCATATCATATACCACAATCCATTAATGCAGTACGACATTAATTCAAAGGACAGACACACACATACACTTGAAGAGAAAGCTTTCCCACAAGCTCAAAACATTTAAGTCCCAGCTGTATGTGCACTGCCCCATGCATTTCAAACATCAGAGACCTGCTGAACACCGAAATGCTCTTGTGCTCCTCTTCCCTGCCATCAAACACCAGTTACTGTGTTACTGTTCTCAACTTGCTCAATTTAGGAGCTCAATTCTTCAAGCCCCACAGTATCTTCAGCAGAGCTTCTCTGAAACCTAATCCACATCAGTCCTGGCTGGTTGCTCACCCAATGGAAAAGGCCTTAGTATTTGGGGATCAGGGTGTGGTGTATTTAAGTTTCAGAAGTCCTCCAAGAAAAGATAACATCTATTTCATCATTGCCCTGGACTTTAGCTAGACAACCACACCACAGAAACAAAAGCCATTTGTCTTTCAGCTTCCATGCAGTATTTTAAATTACGCATGTAATGAATTAGACATAGATGGTGACAAGTAAGATTCTTCTAAACTAATTTAAGGATTTTTTTTTTCAAGTTCTAAAAGCTTCTAACTTTTAATAGTGACAAAAGATGTGGTTTTTTTGCTGAGAGTTATGCTTTCAGAACATATTGTTCTGTAATAGTCCCTATTTCCCACTGGGGAAAAGCTTCAGAGGCTGAAGAAAATATTAACACTGAATGTTGAAGGGGTTCAGTGTATCCTGGTGCAAATAATCATTTCTTAAAAAGGAGTCTATTGCTTGCTCCATACTTCAAGATACATGGATTGAGATATTGAGCTATTTATAAAACTGTTCATGATCAGGGGAAAAAAAAAAAAAAGAGTAGTTGCTACACCCAGTACTTCAGCTGCCCTGACATAAAATGTGAGTACTGATCTGTTACATTTTTCAGTTTTGACACAGTAAACAAGGATGTCCCTGTCAACCTCTTTCCCCTCTGACAAATGTGGCTGTCCCATCTTCATTCTCTTGAAGTTTGTGGAAGTGAAGCAGCAAGAAATTTATCTTAAAGTACATGCTTAAGTCAGCTCTTGTTTCCCAGAGGAGGGGAAGAGGGAAGAACAACCAAGAAACTGAAAGTCAAAAGAGAAAAAGAATGTAAGCCCAAATTTCTAAAGTCGCAGTTTTTGCTTGTCAAATATTCAAGCTGCGAAGTAGATGAATTTTTAACTCCTCTACTAAAAGACATTGATTTTCCAAATGAAGGGAGGGCTATGAAAGGATTTTTTAAATTTTATTTTTTAAAGAACCCATTGGCTCAGGGATCCAGGCAAAAATGGCACAAAGGAACAAGAGGAGTTTAAACTGCAAACTAGAATTTCATTTACTACACAGAAAATAAGCATAATGAATCACAAACTGCATCCAGAGCACAAACATACAGTGTGTCTTGTTTAATTCATCATCAGGGTACACGAAAAAATCCTGGGCTTATTTAGTTGCAGTACACCTTAAGAAACATCATATGCTGACTGGTAAGGCCTTCATTTCTTTCCAACATCAATGTCCAAGGTCCTTCCTGGTGACCTTAATTGCAGGCTGACCCTCAGCTTCTCCTTTCCACTTTCACTGCCCAGTCCATGCATTCACTCATCTATCTAAAAATTGCTATGAAAGAAAGTATTACTAATTCCACGCACCTTACACTTCATATCCTACAAAGAAAGCAAAACACTTGGCTATTGCTGTTCAATCTTCTTCAAGGGAGATTTATTTTTGTCACTGCAACTGAAGGAAATCTATACCATAGCAGAATTGCTGCTCTGCTACCACCTAGCATTTGTAGATGGGCAAGTCATCAAGTTTGCCAATGACACTAAGCTGTGTGGTGCGGTGGACTCACTTGAGAGAAGGGAGGCCATCCAGAGGGACCTTGACAGGCTTGAGAAATGGGCCAATGCAAACTGCATGAGGTTCAACAAGTCAAAGTGCAAGGTCCTGCATCTGGGTCAGGCCAATCCCAGGCACAATTACAAACGGGGTACAGAGTTGGTTGAGAGTAGCCTTGAAGAGAAGGACTTGGGGGTGCTGACTGACAAGAAGCTCAACATGAGCCAGCAGTGCACTCATGCAGCCCAAACGGCCAACCACACCTGGGATGCATGAGGAGGAGTGTGGCCAGCAGATCAAGGGAGGTGATTCTCCCCCTCTACTCTGCTCTTGTGAGACCCCACTTCAAATACTGCGTCCAGTTCTAGTGGACTAGAGTGTCCACCATAAAAGTGTCCCCACCATAAAAGGGGACACAGATCTGTTGGAACAAGTCCAGAGGAGGGCCACAAAGATGATCCATGGGCTACAGCATCTCTGCTATGAGGATAGGCTGAGGGCATTGGGAGTGTTCATCTTGGAGAAGAGAAGATTCCAGGGTGACCTTATAACTGCCTTCCAATACCTGAAGGGAACCTA
>VZZY01017124.1:8591-33841 GCA_013400335.1 Eurystomus gularis | reverse complement strand
TAACAGGTTAAGTATGATCTCTAATACCAGAAGGGTTTGCAGAATTCTCCAGAACAGTGATCAAGTCTCTGCTCTGCCATACAAGAGCAGCTTGGAAAGGTCAAGTCAACTTGGCAAAGCTCAAAGTCAGTATCAAGAGTTTCAGCCAAAGACCTGATCTGCACATGCACAGCCCTGTATATTGGGCATAGTAAATAATTATTTACCGTGGCAGGTCACTCTAGACTCACACATTACAGCTGAAAGATAAGTATGACTGCAGAAAATATAGATGCAGCTGGGCACGCTTTTGCTCTGGCTGCTATGTGAAAGCCATTCCTGGAGCTGTTCACTGCCTTCGTGTGCTCAGAGCAGCATTCCCTCACCACAGTGCAATTACTAATCTGAAGCCTCTGTTTTCTCTCAATGAGAAAACAAAGTTGAATTAATTTTTTCCTATAAAAACAGGCAAACTTTCCATCTGTAAAATTAAGCCCCATTAAGAAGAATATAACACACCACTCCATCATCTAACTTTTCATTATTTCTTTTTCCAGTGAAGAAGGTAAATAGCTAGGAAAAATATTGAGTGGCTGCTATTCAAGAGTAGCTATCCATTTAGCCTAGAGTCATTCTGGAAAACATGCACAGAGAACGGAAACGCAGCAGGGGAAGAGAAACTGCCTGCAGGGCAGAAGAGCCACAGGATTTTCTCCCCTAGAAAGAAGAAAGGCATTTTAATCAGGAAAAACTATGATATTTTAACTTATTTCACAGATACCTGCTTTATGTTTCAAAACCCAGAATTGAGTAATTCACTGGCAATGCCTCAGATCTGTTTCTAGGCAATACTTTTTTTCATGGAGAAGAATTCCATTTTGATAGTATGTTCATCCCCGTGCTTCAGTGGCGTGAAAATATTCACAACTGATACAAGCACGGGGAAGGACACTCTCGAGACCTCGGAGAATTTAGAAACAGTCTATCAAAGCAACTGCACAGCAGGTTTAAGATATGCAGTTGAAGAGCTTCAGCAGAAACATTTCAAGGCAAATAGCTGAGCTGGTTTTTGCGCATTATCTGTATCCAGTTTAATTCTACAAAATTAGTCCGCAGAGGTTCATTTATAAGCAAGGATTAGTTTCAGGAAAGACCAACCAGGACAGAAACTACAAGCAAGTGACCTTGCTAAACACTCCTCAAAAGCTCTACAAAGCACTGATTGTTCACAGTCTTTAGCAAACAGTTCATGTATCAGGTGATTCAATAGCTTTCAGCATAGTGCCTTCAATTCAAGCAGCAAACAGTACAGAGGGTTAACACCTTTTGTGCTAGTATCAAACATTTGGGCATTTTCCATGGTTAGTCATATCAGTGGGCCAATGAGAATTTAGCAATAATCACTTTACACACACTGCAGCTCTGAAACACATAAGAAAAGATGTGCCCCGTTTACAAGGGCATCTAATGCTTGGGAAAGCCTGTAGGTTCAGTCCTTTATCCAGTCATTTCTTCAGAGGTAGTCATAATCCTAGCATAAAGAAGTCTCTGAATACTTGACAGAACAATAAACTTATCTACAGCAGTTGTACTTCCTCCTACTTTCCTGTTTCAGTGGCAGGTACTTTTTGAATTACCGTAAGACCAGACCTGTGTCAGATCAGGTATGAGGCAGCAGCAGCAGCTCTGCCCCTTCAGGAGCAGTCAGCTAGGGTGAGGCTTCAGCCAAGGGAACACAGGCTGGCACTGACAGGGACAGGTCTGTTCTTTCCCATCATCTATTTCCAGGTCCTCCCTGCATCAACTCGAGCAATACTGCAGCCACAGTACAAGTCAGGTCGGCTCACTCATCCAAATGCCTTGGCTTAGAAAGAGTTTGCCTTGCAGAGGTAGTGGCAGTATATGAACACCTCTTCACACAGCCCATGAAATTACATCCTGCAAGGCTATGAAAACAAATGAGATTACCGCATATGTTGCGACATCAAATGAAACACCACCATTCACATGGTACTTCTATCTGGATTTCCTTCAGAAACAGAATCTTTCTTTCTGTCTGTCTCTCCCTCAACTGCAGCTTCAGATCTTGGAATCTTAGTAATTAACTCCTGCTTTGAAACAAATATAATCCAAATGCTCCTTGATAAAGGAACTATTTTGTTACCATCATGACCTCCATCACAAAGCGGCTTTCCTAAACACTAAATGAAAAAAGCCTCACCATTTTCTATCATGTTACTCAAAGAATTCAAAATCAACAAACTATCCAGCTCAGTAATACAAGGGGTAATATAATGCCTCCTCCGATGTTGTCAGTCCTCTCTTAGGAAAAAAAAAAAAAAAAAAAGATATTACCTGGGAGATGTGGTTGATGGAGGACTCCATCCTCCGTAGTTGGGATGCTTGGATGTCCAGCAGTTGTAATACATTGTTGGCCAGTGCATTGATCTGATAAGCAACACTGGCTAGAGACTGAGTTGTGTAGGCTTTGGTCTCCTCTAATGCTTTCCTTTTATCCGGAGCCTATAAAGAAAAAGAACAAGACATTTGTTTAAGGCCAGGAAAGACAGAATGTGGAGGGAGGAAAGACAGGAACAAAAAAAATATAACCTATATCTAGAAGAATCTGTAATGAAGATTTGACTGTGCAGTCAGAAGTACTCGATCTACATTTTAAAAACTATCAATAATAAGGAGCAGATAAAGAACTGGAAAAATATGTAACCACAATAAAGTTACATTCCAAGAAACAATTCATTCAGTAGAAAAACCAACACTATCATCACCTGTTGGGAGTCGAGTTTCTAAAGTCTGTCCAATCCTTCATTCCCAAAAAGCCTCCAATTCCCCTCAAACACTGAAACACAGCATTCACCATCTCCTGAGGTCACGCAGCCCAGGCCAATTAAAGACAGGAAAATATTTTCCCACAGTTGAGTGTCCCCTGCACATGCCATCTACAAAGCCAACTCTCCAGCTATGCTGGCTACTACTCTCAGAGTCCAGGAGAAGGGTGAATAGAGCATCAGGATGGCATGCACAGAGGGCTCCTGCATGCAGCAGTATTTGTGAAATTGTCCCTCCTTAACAAGGTTTCCTTGACAGCTGAGAAGAGTTCATCATTGACTGAGAACACACACCTACTTTGAGGTGTCAGAAAGGAGCACAGCTTCCCCCTCAAAGGGCAAAAACGTAAGGAACGGATCACTTTCCTACTGAAATCACACCTTGCTAAGGTAAAGTCTTAAGTCTGTCCTGAGGCATTGCTCCCTAGGCAGAGGACAGGTTACTATCCAAGATCAGCAACTGCTCAAATGACTTGAATCACATAGCCCAAGTAAGTCCCTTCTCACGGTCAGCACAGGCGGTACCAACACCAACTCCACCTGGAAAATACATGCACACACTACTCTGAAGTGCTCCCTATATCACAGCTCAGGAGCTGGCAGTGGAAGCCACGTACTTCATCTGTCACCCAACTTGCAAACCACAGCTCCCCAGAATTCTCTTTTGTTCCCTTTGTAGGAAAGGTGCACTGCATAAGGAAGGATTTGCAGTATGTGATGACTCAGTGCTAGCATAGTTTCTTCCTCATTTTATTTATTTGTGGAATAATCAGTTGATCTCAGCAACCAAAAGGAAAGGTTCATATTAATAGTCTCAACTAGACTTCTGTCTATTTTTATTGTATGTTGAGTGTTATTCAAAGGAATCAACACTGTATGCAACAGTTACAATACTAAGCACAAACTTAGGAAACAAAAGAAACTCCATTTGCATTCAACTGAGCCCTGTATTTTCCGGTTTTCACGCACTCATTCATTCTTAAGTCCTCTTATTTCTTCACCTCAGTATTTTAGTTTAACATCAACAAGTGTTGAATCTGCCTCTTGAATTCAAGTATGAAAAGATGCAACAGCTAATAAGGAATCCTTGTCTCTCTTGCTTTAAGGAGAAAACCAGAAGGCAAGCTGTTCATATACATTGTAAAGTTGCAGCATGACCTAAATACTGCAACACAAGCTATGCTAGGCTACCTCCTAACTAAAAAAAATTTAAAGAAGGGTGAACCCCCATCCAGGAAATTTGTTCAGTCATTATTAACCTTCCTAGCAGTGTTTTGACACTTATTAGAACACTTGGTTAATGTCATCCTTCAAATGGATGCCTTCACAGACAGATGCCTTCTACAACTTGAAGCACCAAGAGCAGTTTAATGCAATCTATTGCATTAAGCTACCTTTCACCTAAGAATACTGACATTTTGAGGCGTCAGAAAACATATGCTTCTTTAGAAAACAAACTTTGGTGGTGAAGAATCTGTAAAACAACTACTAAAGGTTCAAGAAGCAAGTTTTCCAAAGCACCTTGGCTTTCCAAAGATGTATTTTAAACTTCAAACCATCATTAGCCGTGACTTTAAAAACACTGTCCTACTAAGCTGGAATGTAAAGAAAACAACTGATGATTTATACTTGAACTTCTACCACTCTGGACACTGGTGAAAATGCAGATAGCAGCTCCAGTGGTACCTGAAATAAAAGGTTTACCGAACTAGACATAGTCAACAAGGTGGCAGTCAATATGATTCTATCTTTATATAAACTCAAGCGTAGATCTGTAGCCTTTACTCAAGTAGACTTATTATGAGGTTTCAACTAAATGTTAGGCTGAACACTAACAGGTTACAAAACCCCAGCACTCAATTACTGAGTGTTGTCAAATGAGAAAACTTCAGTGTATAAAAAGTTGTTCTTTTTTTTCCAATGATTTGCTGATCAAATGCCTTGCCCTCATTTACCTAAGCATCTAGCATTTTGGTTATTTGCTCAAATGACTAGTTTGGTGGTAGCATTAGATGAGCATAGTTGTGATGCAGAACATATTTCATGTCCTAACGGAATCAGGTTAGAAATGCTTTCAAGCTTTGCAGATAATTCAGGCAATTTCCATTTGCAGTTTAACAGTTTGTTAGAACTAACCTGACACACAGTATTTTGCATCTTTTAATTAGAACTGCTGGCATCCATAAGATATAAGCTAAAAGCTTCACAGCCAGTAAAAAGGGGAGGGGAGAGGGACAAGTCAGGACCTATGGGGCAGCAATAGGTGGGAACCAGGATTTCCAATGTTCTTCAAATGTTACTCACATCTCTCTCTTCAGGTATAAACTAAAAGCAGTATAGAAGATAATGCACGTGTTTACATGCCATCAGATACTTAAGTACAATACATGAGTGCCAGTTAACTACGAAAATTTAAAGACTACACAATACAAAGGCTGTCACCTGACATGTTTTTCTAATAGTTCAGAATTACTTTGTGATCTCATATTAAAAGCTTCAAAGAAATTGTTTCTCCAGTAGTCCCTGATATAAATGGAAGTTTGAGTGTCCTTTAGTAGTAAAGTGAATATTCTTTAAATCCAGAACATCACAACTTTTGAAGTTTCACTCTTAAAGTAAGCTCCCACCTCTATCCCCAGTTCACCCTTAACAGCAGTAACATTACTACAGCAAAACTGCCATTTGAAACTACTGTCACATAACTAGCTTTAATAGTAAAAAAACCCCAAATCTCCTATATATACACACATAAATAGACAGTGAAACCTGCATGGCATTCCACATTGCAAATCATTTATTTTTTTCAAATGCAAACTTCTATCATAAAATTTCCTTTAAAAGTTTACAGAATTACTACAGTCAAGTCAAAACTGATTCTGCACCCAAGTAACTGCCGCAGTAAAATAAGAGTAGGAGCTTATTTACTGAATCTTCAGCTCAGTGACACATCAAGGTCAAATGAAGAGGAACCTGCCCATCACTCGGCAGCTGATCTTGACAAGTTGCACAGTCAGTCAATTTTTTCTTCCCCTCTCCAAACTGCCACCCACATAGGCACAGACACACAACAGTGCCTGTGCAGCATTCACACCACCTGCCTGCCCAGCTCACTCTCTCTCAGCTAATTCCCCCGTCTTCTCGTTCATACAGCACACAACTACACGTACAAGCTTCCTTCAAAAAAATCACATCAGCTCACAGTGCAAAGCATCTTCAGACGCCAAACTTCCTGTTGCAAGCACACCAGTCTACACCCTTGTGACCTGTTCTTTGACCTTTGTTTTCCCTCTTTCCATTTCAGTTCCATTCATTGTGCTTGAAACTCCCTGTAAGATAAATGCCCCACCAGAAGAACAGGCTCCATTTGATAAAGGTCACAAAGCAGCTCATCAGATCACATCGAGGCTTGATGCCCTAGCAGAAACAAATTCATTTGCCTCATCAGTATATGGCATATGTTGCTCCATGTTTTTCATCTTCAGCTGTTGGAATATGTGCAAACTCAAGCACAGAAAAACCCATCCGTGATAAACTACTGCTCTAAAGCAGCCCAATAATCACTAAGCTAAGTAGAACTGTTACTTATTCAATGTCCAATACCTGTTGAGACATTCAGCATTCTATTCAAGGGCTTGATCACTGTCAGCAATCATGCCACAGGAGCTGCTCTACACTCAGTTTTACATGCCTTTGCTGTTATTGCTCATGTACATTTAAGGAACTAAACAGTGCAGTACATTTGTGTTTGCTTCACAAGTAAACACAAGATAATTGTTTAGCTTTACAGCTTGGCTGTCTTTTTTAAAGACTTCCACCTTCCGTTAATTGATTAACGAGTGAATTAGGATTACTACAATCAGTTGCCACATGGATTTAGCAACCTCTATCACCTATCGGCATTCACAGAATGCAACGATGCCAGTCATCAATACAGCCATTTGTTTTCTCTTTTGTTCACGTTGTCACTTATCTAGCTCTGACATTTACTGAGTGCATACTTCCTGATAAGACAGATACTACAGTTGAGGTTTCAAAGTTCTGCTTCCTCACTAAGGTCTTGCCATTTAGCTCAGAGATCTGGCCCCCCAAATTGAATTTTACTAAAACCAAACCAAAACAACATGGAAAAATAACGAAACAAAAAACACCCAACCAAAACTTTTAGCCTAAGTTAGCTATAATCTACAGTACCTCATTTTTCAAGTCAATTGGAAATGTTTTTTTGTCGGATGGCGAAGATGTACATCCAGGCAGTGGCTTGGAGACTCCTAGATATCAGTGCTCAACCTCCCTGAGAACTAGCCAGGGATGCTCCAAGGTGGAAGGAACACATTTCTGGGGCTTCCCCACTCAGAGAAAAGGAGCACTCAAACCTCCCCAAAGCAGGAGCTTGTAATGTTATGTGGCACTTCTGGATGCATCTGTGAGCTTGAAGCTGCTGCTTCACTGATCTGATAAAGCTATAACAACTCAAAGCTGGTCTTGGAGGTTTATTTGTTACTTCTGACTTCTAATGGCAAAAGGCTTTTTTAAACTACTGGGCATTTCTAAACTATTCACAATGTATGTTCAGATTAGACCAAGTATTCCACATCCACGCTGCAGTAATATGTTTCAAAGGTTTAAATATGCCATACACGCTAGGTAGTGCTTACCTACCGAGCCAGAAGTCTCTTTTACATTGAATATCAAGAACCCTAAATCCAGAGATCACCGTAAATAACTGAGGAGCTACACACTGAAATAAGTGGGTAGTCCATGGATACAGGTTCCCTCTTACCCACAGTTCATGAAGCTTGTTAGACTGCTTTGTAAACAGTAACAGCCAAGAAGTCTACCATGCAGTGTGATAGTTATTACATCAGAGTAACAGTTCTAAATGAGAGAAGAAAGTCAAACTGGCCAGTCACAGCAGCAAGTGTCACAAGTTTCTATATTCTGAAGAACTTTAAGGAGCCAGCTACCTACCTGGAAGCCAGCCAACGACATCTAAATGGACTGTGGTTATTACTAGCAGGTGCTCAGCAGGGAGCATTCAAGGTTCTTCTCATCACAGAAACAGCCTTAAGGGATATATATAATTCCAGAGTGGCAGGGGAAACTAAGCTTCAAAAGTTACAGGCAGGGGTTCCTTACACTATGTACGCCATCTGGGTAAGGACAGAGTTATGAATCAGACGTGTCAACTGTCTCCTGGAACAGACTTACTGTGCTCATGCCATACAGCAATCTCAGTGAAGAAATTCTCTCTGGAATGCAATTAGGCTTGCATGCACTTCAGGGGAGTGAGCACTGGGTATTTCCCAATATCCACAGAGCTATACTAGGCCTGATGTTACGGACTATTCCTCACTGATCAGCACCTTAATTGCCCCACTGTAAAGTGAAGCCAGCCATCAGGAGAGTTAGTTCAGAGGTTTAAGCTCAACCTTTGCCCAACATGCTAGCACAAGAGACATCCTCCCACAGCACCACAGATAAGACTTCAGAGGGTTACCAGTACCCTTCATCTACTGTCTTTCTTCAACATAATCAGTCCCAGATCAGCCACCATCAGTATTCTTGCTACTGGAATCACCTGCTTTTCCATTCATATCATTACTATCATCAGTAAAAACAACTGTGGGAAATATAAAAAGACAGCATTTATGTGGGGACAAGGAACAGGTAGGGACTTAGTAGAAGCACAGTCTGATAAAACAGGGCAAACGCAGCCTCCCTACACAGGGGAACTAAAGCCCAAACCCCACATGTTCATAGCACAGGCAAATCTTAACTAAAATTCTGCATCACAAAGATCAGCACTACAATGTGCACAGTACCAAAATGTTCAAGTATTTTACTGATTTGCCATAACTTGTCATTTTGCTGTACTTTTCTACCATTCCTGATGGAAGCGGGGGGGTTGAAAGCTCAAGACTAACTACCCAATAGCTTGCAAGCTTTTAATAGCAACACACTGCAGTCACTGGACATGTCCTCCTCCTGTCCAAGGCCTCTCCAGAGGACTGGCAGTCAATCCTTCACTGACAATGAAAACAAGAAACAGCACAGATTATTTAGCACACCTCTCTCCACACACAGTGAGAAGTGGTGTCAAACAGAAGTACCAAAGCTCTCAACCACTTAAATAACTGGTTGTTCCAGGAGTACAAAGGAATTTAAAGTGAGGGGAGGCACAGAAGGATGCCTAACCATTCAGAACAGTTCTAAAACCAAAGATCCCTCTCACTATGGTAACCCCAAAATTAAAACCAAGATGATGACATTCTTTCAAGTCCATTCAGTAAAAAGCAAATATTCACATCTACTGAGGCAGAAATCCTCAATAAACTCAGCCAGGCTAGCATGTACAATTCAACTCAAGTGAAATTCCTTCCAGCATCCACAACAAAAAGGCCCACTGGTATGAAATAATACCATGTCTGTTGAGTTTCTCCAAGATAAGATGCAGTCACTCAGCTATACCAAATGCAGAGGAACTGGTAGAACTTGAAATCTCTTCTCCCCAGGTAAAGACCTTGCACAATAAAGCATTTGAGGCACCAGACGACAAGGTGATCACCACCACAGCCCACAAGCAAGATTTCAGTCTGTTTCTCTTTAGAAACGTATCTTGACCAAAAAAATTTGACTAGTCAGCTATTCTTTGACAAGACAAATGCAAAATTATTGTAGTTTAACATACAGGACAGTATAACAAGCACTGCCTATAATTCACAAGCTCATTTCAGACAGGCCCTTCCCCCAAATCCTGTACATGCTAGACAATCAGGTACAAGCAAATCCTTCATTTCCATCAATAATATTCCCCTGACCACTCCTGAATAGCCTTGATAGCAAATTAGCATTTCTATGGCCCGAGACCAATTTAGTCAATCTGCCTGTATCCTCACAGGTTTTCTTTTACTTGAAAGTTGCTTTATATTCTGTTGATTAATGGTAAAAAGAAGTCTCAATTTTTCTAATCATTGTCTTCTTGGGGGGGAAGGTAGAGGGATAGAAGTTTCTTCATTAAGGGGAGAAGTTCATTCCAAAGGAGAGTTTAAGGGACATGCGTGTATTTTTTTTTATATATATACACACACACACACACCCCCCACAATGGTAAAAGTGTATTAGTCTCGATAACAAAAAAACAAAAACAAAACAAAACAAAAAAAATCAAGATGAATACGTACATTGATGTTTCTAAAAAAAATTTTTTTTAATTGCTTAACTTTCTCTGATACAGGTTACCATCACATTCCAACCCATTCTGACCTGGGTGTACACAGCAGAGAACCATGTCTGAGATTAAGCTCCCAGTAACTACCTTACTCTCATATTTCTTGTTTACTTAAACTAAGACAAGTCCACAAGATGCAGCATTCACAACACTGACGCAGACTTTACTAGGTCTGTAAAGGAAGGCTGAAGTAACAAAACCTTTTTTTTTTTTAAACAGTAACTTCAAAAAAATAAAACCAACTCAGGAATTCCATTTTAATCCAGGCTACAAACGTTACAGCAAGAAAGGAATCTATCCAATGAGAACGCGATTTACAAAGCAATGCCGACTCTGACAGATGGAGCCTGGGAAGATACGTGCCAGCTGCTCTGTTAGTAGCATTTTCTGCCCAATGCAGCAAACAGTGTTCATGTTAGCTCTGGACTACACCACTCTTCTTAATAAAAAAAGACAAAATATAAATACAAAAATACTGTTGAAAACAGTTTTCATTTCTGCTGCCAAATCCAATAGACATCGCAATGAACATACATGTTGGCATGATACATTGTTAATGTCAGTTGTCACGGTCTGCGTATACAACCAAAGTAGCATGTCACACTGAACTAAAATGCAGACATGCCCACGTGTCATTTTCACACAACCCCTGCACACTGAATTTGTAAGGCTTCACGACTGTGTATGCAGCAAGCTTAAGAAATTTGGCCTGAGTCACCTTTTCTGTGTTTTACATGATTTAGACAACACAAACTCCAGGACAGAAGCCATGTCTTCCCTTCCTGTGAAGCACTGCACAGTGTCAGCATGTGCAGTTGCTTCAAAATCACACTTTTAATTTCCTTGCAGTGCCTATGATTTGCCTCATGACATCAAACACAAAGTTTCTCAGAGTAGACATAAAGCAGGCTCTGACATCAGCCAGAGCTCCAAATACAGACCAAAGCCACCCCCAAACTGTTAGCCTAGAAAACAAACCTTTGGCACTGCCACAGCAGTCTTCCTTCTCCAGCGCTAAGAAAGCTACCCAAGGCTTATGGAGCATATGATTATTTTGGCATGCCAGACGGCAGATAATAGGGAATTGGAAAACTTACATTCCATTTGTTTCCTTATACGCTGTCTCTCAAATATTGATCTTTTGTTTTCTGTTTGTAATGGAGCTTGAAATTAAAATGGTTGTTTACTTAAGTGCCAGCACCCACCCAAAAACTGTAGCTCATCGGGCAAGGACGTGCTCACTGACAAGTCAGAGACCTACTTTTAAATTTTGTGGGAATGGGAAGGAGACACTTCAGCATTTATTAGTTACCTTAATATCCTCCTTGTAATATAGTGGCAGCAATACAGAACCTAACTGGAAAGAAAACAACTGGAGGGAAACATCAGAACTGGGTAGATGTACATGTTATGCAAGCCCTGGGGAATCAAGACAGCTCAGAGTAACCTGTTCTGGGGCAGAGCTCTTCAGCTCATATAGTGGGAAATAGAAATATTGATAACAATGGTTCCTTCTATGGATTCTATTTACCTCTTCAGTTTACTCACAAGGACTGGTGAGTACTCACACAAGTTTATGTCCGTTTTGACAAATCAAACTGAAGGAATAAGCCCACCATACTACAATAAATCTGTATCTGAAGACAAGCAACGTGCTAAAATTCAATGACCTTTTATAGGTGAGCTTCCAAGACTACCTTTCTTTCCAGATCCTCACTCTCTAGTCCTCCTTGCCATCTAGGCAGGCCTGGAATCATACCATACAGCATTGAGCAAGCAACGTTCAGACAAGATTCAGCATAAAGGATCAAATGACCATGTCACCTCAGCATGTCCTGGTATCACAGATAATATGTCAATAGTGCTCTGAACCCATTCAACAGGGTAACCTCAGCCACTGTTCACAAGACAACTACATAATGAACACCAGCACCTGCTAAAGGGTTGGTTCAAAAGCAAGCAGGCTCAAAGCTACGCTCTGCACCACAACAGGTTTCTCCACATGGAGACAAAGATACTGCAGGACAACAAAGCAGGGAGGGAAGTGGGGAAGGGGAGCATGGAAAATCATTAGCAGGCCTGTCCAGCTCCAGGAAGAATCTCAAGGCACTAAAATGTAGAGCCAAGAGTTACACATGCCTTCTGACATCCAGCAAATGTCTGGACTGCAAGTGTTCCTAATTCAGGAAGAGTTCTCATGTTTAAGAAAGTCACTTTCAACACAGCTGCTGCCCAGATTTTACAGTTCAGGCAGTTCCCAAACATGATGGTATTTTTAAAACAAAGAAGAAAACAATGGCCATTACAGGGTCAAATTCTCTTCTCATACTTTGTAGCACTACACTGCCAACTATTTAGTGTCTTGAAGATCAATATACTCACTCCAGCAGGAAACCATCCAAGGGCTTGCACATATCTCACAACACTCGTGCAACATGCTTAGACCAGAAACCCATGGATCCCCCCAGTTTTGTAGTAGCTTGCTGCCCAGCACAAGTCATATTCTCATACAGTACACAGGCTATACAGGGATCTCATTGCAATAAAGTAATGGACTGCAGTATAAGGACTGCTTGTTTTTACAAGAACTTGCATGTAAGTGGAGAAAATCAACCTAGTTTCTGTTGCTATCTGATCACATAAACAGCTGCCAATATTGCTTGGACTTCTACGCATTCTCATGTACTGTACCCGACTGTACAATTCTTACCTGATAGTGGTTGTAAGCACATTACATCCAGTTTCTTTTTAAAGAATTATGTTGTATAATGCTAAAATTTGAGCCTATGGTTAGCAACAGCATTCCAAAAACTTACATACATAAGCTCATTTGAATACTGAGTTATTTCAAATGTAGCAAGTAGGAATCCAGCTCCTCAAGAAAACCCAAACACATATAACAGAACAAAACAGTTGGCTCAGAAGAATGGAGAAGAGAAGTAGGAGGGATGGTGAGCCAATAATATGCCATCCTATCTTTCCCCTCAAAAAACATGAACAGGAGAGCAGACAACAAAAAGGAAATAAACATGGTAATCTCCACATCTAGCAACAGCGGAAGCTTAACTTACAGAAAGCAACAGAAGCCAGAAAGCAAGTACTTTAATAGGAAACAGAATGTCAAATTCAAGAGTGAGGGGTTTTGTTTTTGTTTCTTTTTTTTAAACAAAACCCTTAGAGAGACACTTGCTGTGGTGTTAGCATAATAGTTCGAGTGAATTAACCTTTCCTAGATATATAGCTGCAATGCCTCCAGCAGACAATTACAGCAAAGTTTTCTAACCCATGTTGAAGTTCCACTGGTGTTTTTATGCTGCTCTTTCACATGATTCTAAAGACTGCTTCCCCTTCATGTACAGTGCAGAAGAGGGCAGCTTTAGCCAGATGTGGGAGGTTCAGAGAGTCATTCAGATGACAGCAGTGCTTGCAATTCTATGCAACCAGATGCATGGGAATAGTCAAATGCACATCACTCCCCCTTCCCCCTCCTCCGGTAGTCAAAAAAACCCTGAACTATTCTATTTCAGCACTTGTAGTAGGGCCACCAGGACACCTTGCTACTATCTCAGCTGTAATCAGCTTGACAGATAAGTGACCTTATTACAGTCACAGAGGAGCTGTGTTCAGAGAAACAGTTCCTCCACAACAGGAACACATCAGCTCAGATGCCTATCTACCCATACCCACACTGTGTCTACCTCCACATCTGTGTGCCCCACAGGAAGCCGAGCACCTGCCCCTGTCTAGTTAGAACACTGGGGAGGCCCAGGGAGGACACACGCAAGTGGAGTGGCACGTGGGGCAGTGTATCTGGAATATCCAACTGCTCCAAAGCTTGGGATGGCCTCTCTACGCTGCAAGAGAGACAGAAGTAGTAGTCCAAGGAAATTATATCCCAATTAAATCTGCTGGCAAGGCTTATCTACAAGAAATAAGATTCCTACTATGAAGTGAGCAGATGCAAGCAAGCCCAGGACTGGAACAATTGTTTCATAAGCTCTGTTCAAAACTTTAAAAAAGCAAGAAGTAGCTGTGTTAGTAGCAAAAGAAACTCAGTTATGCTCTAATAATATGCTCTCAATTTTACCAAAGAGTTTACAGTATTTACATGTAAATGAAATCCTGTATGAATAAGGGGGTGGAAAAGGAAAGATTTTTTAATATAAAAACAGCCTAAACACTAAAGACATGTGCAAAGCAAAACTGGAGACTGGTCTTTTTATCACCTCCCCTCCTAACCAGCTCTTGAAAGAGGAACTGCTTTTCAGTTTCCCATCTTGCTGGGTTTTTTTAAAGAAATTTGAAAGAAAAAGAAAACAAACCAAACAAACAAACCACAAACCCAAAATGTATTCTGTTATACAACTACAGAAATTCATTTTCCTAGTCACAAAAGCAGAAATTTTTTACCATCGTGAATGGCCACATCTTTGCACCCATTACACTTGATGCATTTTTCTTAACTTTCACAATGGTTAGTTTGTATTTAGTTATTTTCTGAGGAGGCAAGAAGTTTAAATAAGTACCTTTTGCTCATTATTTATGTTCTCTATTTGTATAACTCCTTCACAACTGCTCCATTAAACACCTCTTCCCCTCCAAGGCCAATTTTAAAAAGCCTCCTGCTTTATGAGACTGACAAGCATGACTCAGTGTTCCCCACATTCATTCCCCAAGGCCTCGTGGGATGTTGTACAGTCAGTAAGTACCTGCTTCAGTTCATACGCCCCCACTCCCAGTGCTGCTGTAGTAACCCCTTGCAGCAATCTGGAAAAAAAAGCGACCTCTCTAGATGTCTGCTCTAGGTAGGAAGCAAGTAGTAACAGCATTTGCTTTTAACGTTGTCCTTCTACCACGTCACAGCGAGCAAGAGAGAGTGGCTGAAGAGAGGCACACAGTGAAGGAGGGTTACACACTCTCACTCCTACAAGAAACTTGGAAGTTGCTTAAAACCCTCAACTTGCTTTACAATCATCCTTAAAACCATTTCCATTTTCTGTCAGCAAGGCAGAAAGTTATTCAACATAGATTATTCTTTATCAACTCTTCAGGCTTTTCGACGCCCAAGGAACACACTCAAATCCCACATGCCTTGCACATTCAGGACCAAAACCAGCAACTTTTCTCCCCCCAGCAGAGAAGCAGCAACCCACGGCTACCATATCCCTGCATACTTGGCTTCTATCCCCAGTAAATGTGCCACTCTCATAATCACAACTAATATCTCCCTCAGTCTCTGAATGGTCAATATTCACTGCAGAATACTGACAGTAGCTGATTTTACAGTTCTTATTCATGAATAGTAGGTTTCCAAAGAGGAAACATGAGCTAGAAAACTTTCCATTGACTGTCATCAGTCTCTGTTGGTTTAAAGGACAGGCTGCCAAAGAGGAATGAAAAGCACAGCTAGAAATGACAGCACTGCTACTTAAGGAATACAAGACTTCTTACAAAGTAAGCAGCACTGTATCAGCCCAAGCTTCAATTACATCTATGGCAAAACCAATTTTATCTAACATTCAAAGCTAAAGACACCTCAGAAATTAGATACAAAAATCTGTTGCCATTTAAGACAACACATACTTGCAATGGTCCCAGACAAGTCTGAGGACTACTGCAGCAACCAGACCACTTCAGTGCTAGGAGAACATATGGTACTATGCAGTAGGAAACACACCCACGTTATTTGAAGAGAGCCCCTGTGGAGCCAAGCACTTGCAAACCAGATGCACATTTTATCTACTGCAGCTCAAGCCAGGAGTTTGCATCACAGCAACAATAGCTCCTCCCAGAGATTTAGAAATCCTGTAAGTCAGCCAGCAAATCAGAAGCTGAACAACCCCTAGCCAGGCTTCCAACGATCTTGCCAACATAAGTGCATTGATCCATCATATCTCTATTTGTTAGTCTGATACTCTCTGGACCTTGACTGAAACATCATTCAAGCCACCTGCCACAAGGCCTCACAGTGGGAACTCCAAAGGCTATCATCATATTTCATAAAACCCCTTCAGGATTAGTTCTAGCTCTGCTTTATATATGTATATATACACCTATTAACATAGGTTAACAGAACGCCATTCCCTGACATGTCCACCTTCCCCTCACCATTAAGAAATTCAAAGCTCTTCAAGCAGAGAAGTTTTATTAAGCACTTTCTACTCCTTGGTCTCAGACTAATAAAAGCACCAGCTTCCCAAACAAGACAGCTTTCTTTTCAAGGAAAGGCCTGGCCATACATATGAGAGGCCTCCTATGGGTTCTACCAGTAGACAGAATCACATCAGCCCCATTGCACACCAGCTGCCTTCTGTTTCCTTGTTATCCTGCTCATCGTGGCTTCCTCAGGTGATTACAGACCACTTCACAGCGAAGGCCTTAGTCTCAACTCTGTGCCAACAAAGATAATCTAAAAAAAGAATTGTATATAAATGTCTTCAGTGGCTGCAGGTTTCAAATTATTCAAACCCATGCTAATAGAAGCTGTCTGAAAGCCATCATGAAAAACAGCTGCATAATTTAAGATGCAAGGCAGTAAAATATCCAGTTAAATAATAGAAAGAGATTAATTAAAAGAAATAGGCAAGGGAGAAGGTTTTCAGATGAGATCTGAAAGGAGACTGGAAGTCAGCGAGGTAGACAGCAAGCATGTGAATGCTTCAGAGGCAGAAGCTGTGATGAGAGCACTCATGTCAATGACAGCACAAGAGAAGGCCATAGTATTTGGCTGTAGGAGAAGACTAAGTGAGACAACAGCTCTAGGAAAAGAGCCTGCAGCAAGCAGACAGGAGGCCTCAACAAAGAGAGAGAAATCGGCAAATTCACATTAAGATCACAGGTTAGGAGAAGCACCTGGAAAGAGAGAAATGTTGTCACTGGTAGCATTTAGTGACATAATAGTGACTAATGTTATTATGTGTACAAATGTGGAAAGACAAGCGATGGCTTCGCATTCTGCAGCTACTTAAACGTTACTGCAGTAGTCTGACACAACTGTCTGGACATTTCGTTCTTCTCTATTTGTTTTACACGATATTTTCTTATCTTAGGCTCCAGAAAACACAGAATTATTGCATGTGGACCACAGTTCAAGTATTAATTTGTAGCATGCCTGCTACAATAAAGTCAAATAAGATGCTCAACTGACAATGATTGCCGCAGGACAAATGCTGCTTGGCAGATTTGCTGACCTCAAAGTACAACAAGGAGATCAGAGGATGAAAGTGAAGATATGCATCTGGTGAAAGATTAGCTGGGAAAAAAAAAAGCCAACAAAAAACCTCCACACTTGTCTGATAAAGTACAGCTTAGAAAAAACATTACCAAGTGAAACACTGGTGTGAAAGTAGCCAGAAGAGTCTACACTTCATTTTCCAAAAATATCAAAGAATTGTTATGCTTCAAGTAGTAAACAAGCAATTTTTTTCCTTGTAACTATTTATAACCTGAAGACCGCCCAGTAAGAACATTATGTTCAACTCTACAGATGTCAAACTAGTAGTTGTTTCAGTAAGCCTCCTCTACCCAAGTTCTAAGGCCTCCCTGGTTTGTTAACAAAAGTACGAATAATACAATGTTTTACTCTTATTTGACTTTGAGGTTACAAAATATTAGGAAAGTGATGCAGAGTCTCTTCCCAAGTTCTTTAACCACTCATCACTACAGCATTAGAGCCTCCTCACACATGGAGCAGCCTCTTTAACTTCTGCTATAGAAAAAGTACACAGTTTATTACTTTGGGCTCTTTGGAGACAGAGGGAGTAAGGAAGAGGGAGAGATGATACTATCATAAATATATCTGCTATCTTAAGGTAAAGAACATAAGAAAGCTGTATCGCATCACAGAAGACACAACCTTTCCTGTTCTTTTAGAACATTCTATAAAGGCAGTCTGGCACAAAATCTGTGGCTGTTATGAAGAGACTTTATTGTAGAAGATGCCCAAACCAAGAGAAGTTTTGATTTTCAGAGCCTTTTTCAGTTCGCCAAACCCAGCACTTTGATCTGGAATCTTATACAAGAATATTAAAGTCACCTTGTAAGCAGTCAATTTTTTTTCAGAGTAAAACTAAACCAATTTGTTTTGTCAGCTTAGCCAGCAGGTTGGCTGCCAGTTTCATCCCATATTAATACAGATTGTTGAATTTTACAAGTTGTATCTGAAAACGCTGCACTCCTGTTTTGCTCCAAGCTGAAATTCTCATGCAGGGTTCCCCATGTCTCCTTTTCTTCTAAGGTATCGGCATCATAGTAACAAATCTACGCTCTGCAAAGCATGCATAGCTCCTGCTAACAGCATTAAGCGCCTGCATAAGTAATGAGTAACGCTATTTGCGTAGTCTCAAGCAAAGGTGGCATCTACACTCTTTATTAATTAACCCAAGTAAATAAAGCACATTTCCTCTAACACCAAAAGCAGTTTAGACATCTGCTTCCATTTGCTGTACAATGAATGGATTCCTCAAAGAACCCACCTATTAGAAGTGCTGTAACTTCTATCTCACTGCCTCGCCCTAAGCAGATGAAACACTTGACTGAGTCTCTCCAGTGCGTTCAGAAGGGCATGCTGACAGGCTGGAGCAGATAACATCTTGCTCATAGAGCTGTTCAGCAGCACATCACGACCTCTTCTCCACAGCACCCCGGTCTTGGCCCCCCAAGGGCTCTATGCAAGTTTTGAGCTGCAAAGAGTTACTTCTACAACCCACAGGAGACATCAAGTCTCTGTCCGCAGCAGCTGCCTCACAAGGTCAGGAAAAGGGAGGAACCACGCTAAGGCACCATGTCTACTATTATAAGTTTGGCAGTTACTTCCCTTTACTTAGGGGTGGAGGGAAGGGAGGATCCCTGTGACCAAGCCCACCCACCTCTGTCAACAGTGCCAGATTTGTGGGGGGGGGAGTGGAGATGGAAGGATCAGCATCAGAGGAACACCACTCTCAGTAACACAAATACTAAATAGAGCAAGAATGCTCAAGTAATTACAAACAAGCCTGAACACTGAGTAACTGAGTAACTGAGGGCCCACAAGTAATTTCCTACCCAGTAATAACAAATAAAAACTACACCATTATCCCTTCCACTCTTACTAATTAAGGACCAAATACAAGCACAGAGAGAGCAAAATACCCTCTTGTCCCTCAGGGATGTCTTGCTACACCAGAACTGACACTTCATCCACACAGCTGCCACCCACTGTTCTGCAAGTAAGTAAGATTTCAGTCACCAGAACTGTCAAACACAGCTTGCTTTCACTAAGGAGAAAGACTGGTAACTTCTAGTGCCTCCACCAAGACAGAGAGATCAACCAACACACAGACAAAGAGTACTGCAAGCATTATGTAACTCCAGAAGTTTGCAAAGCCAAAAATTAGAATCTCAGTTCTTATAACAGGAGATATGTAAACCTCTTTAAAAGCAGTTGCTGCTAATGAGTTCAATGATCGTTTCAGGTGTATGTTTTCCCAAGGGATCCATTGCACTGCCTCTGTGGACACCGTGTCTGCATTTCCGTGAACACATACGTTTTGCTGTGCTGTACTGTAACAGAGGCAATTTGGAAAAGGGTGGGAGGGGGAACCCTTCTGCACAGCAGTGGCAGTCCAAACAATCAGGTTCTGTTCCCAAATCTAGCAGCATGTCCCTACGTGACCTTCCAGAAGTCAGTTATAAATTCTATGCCTCCATTTATGCTTCTGTAAAACAAAGGCAGTTCAAAATACTAGACAAATATATTGGGAAGTTGCATCGGGATTCTGCTTCAGAGTTTGGGATTTTTGCTGTTAAGCTTAGATCAACAGCACAGATACCAACAGGAACTTTGCCCTCAGGGGTACAATGCTTCTTAGTTGTATACAGCCTGCTCCTGTACTCTTACCTCCATTACAATGTGATCCACTTTATGAGCCCTCCTCGCGGCCCATCTATTTTCTCTTTACTGTAAGAGTACACATACTGCAGCAAGCTCCCAGAGATTAGGAGGGAGGTAAGCATTAGACAGTTGCCCCTCTTACTCATGTCTTCTTTTCTCTACCCAACAATTCCACCAGGCTGGGCACAGTAAGTGCAGCACAGAGCAAGGATCACACTTAACAAATACCGACAGTAGACAAGCTGCAACCTTCTTCCTTCCAACACAGGAGGGATCGAACAGCAGTTCCTTTGTGGAAGAAGAAGTATGCACCTGTAAAAGCTTATCCCAATCCATTTTACTCCACCTAATTAAGGAAGCACAGTGCTGACAATTATCTGCTGAAATACTAATGAAAAGTGGAGCAGGAAGAGCAGTTGACATCTTGCTGACTTCTTAAACCAAATGTACCAAAATTAACGGAAACATTTCAAATTTGGAAAAGCTGGTCTCGCATCAACTCTCTCCTTTGGACGCAAACCAGACATACAACATTCTAGGATCCATTTCCTGTATGTGCAGGGTAATCGCCTGCGGATTCAGTCAAGTTGCGCTATTGTCTTATCACTGCTTTTGAGCTAAATATGCAGCTGTATTTTCCAAAACACAGAAAATGAACTGACACAGAAGACCTATACAAGGCACAGAAGAGCTACAAGCCTAACTCATCAACTTGTACCCAAATCATTATTTTAAAAAAACAAACACACATACAGAACAGCCAGTGCCTTTTATATTGATAGCAAATGTTTGCTTAAACTACCTTAAAAAAAGAACAGTTTAAAAGTATAAGCTAACACCTTCTCTTAAAGAATATGACTTAAACCTACAAAGCATAGTAGATGGCACATCCATATTTTATCTTGTTGCTCTCAAGCTCTCTAATTTCAGATTATATTTTGATGTTACAGAAAGTGACCTAGCTTATTTTTGTAAAGTGTTCCAAATTTAGCAATGATGAAACCAGTAAAAAAACCAACACTGTATTTACTCTCAATACCAAATAATTAACCTATGAACAATAAAAGCATGCCAGTTCTCACAGCACATAAAAGATCTGTATTAGTGACAATTTAAGAAGTTTATCCTTTTAAAGCAGGTCATTTCCTGAATTAGAAGTTCTGAGTGAACTCCTTTGTACTGAATTAAGCCAAGTCACCTTCCATACATAGACTAGGCAACAAAACTGTCAGATCACTTACCAATATTTAAGAAATAAGAAACACACACAAAAGAAGTTATTTCCTTTCCAATACATACTATCTACTGTATAGGAAGTGCTTAACATACAACCTATCAAACAGAACAGATTCCTATATGCAAACTGGAATTTAAGGATTTGTGAAACTTCTGTCATGTTCACTTCTGTTCATCAGAACAGAACATCATCAATGAATACTTCTATCCAACCCCACACATTTGTTTTTCTACCAATGGGAAAGAGACCTTAAGTTCTTTGCAATAGCAGTCAAACTGAAACCTGTCCCTGCTTTTGTCTGTTTTACCCAGAATAGCTTGTTAACTCACCGTTCAGTTCCCACATACCAGTTAGAAGCTACAGAAGGAAATAACACAGAACAAAAACCCACACACTGAGGCAACACAGCTCTTACTTCCTTAAAAGGTCTTTCGCTTAACTTATTTTCTAGAGCTGCTCAATCTACCCAGTAGAGTCCATCTAGTTCAGAAGTTACAGAAGTAGTACATATTCCAAGTTATTCATTTACAGGTTCCCACAGTCATAGTTAAGCTCAAATAATATTTGAGCTTAAAAAAATAATAATGCAAATGGATCTTTACAAGCAGTCCAGATGCAAAGAGACTGATAAAAATTATGTCTCTGCCTATGCATAAAAAAGACTATGACAAACATCCTATTTAGACTGCAGGGTAGATCTGTAAGCAGTGTTTTATAGCACAGAGAGGCCTCTCTGCGATACACCAATCAACTGAAGTTGTCCAAAAGGAAGTCACCAGTTGCAGTAACACTGGAGACGCCAGTTTCCCCATGTCATTCTAACTCTTAATAAGCTAGTTTTTGTAAATAAGTTCATTAAAAACTGAAAGTAATTCAATTCGGCCAGGAAACTGACTGGAGAATCTCTCTGGAAGTTGGTATTTTCAGCTGAAGGAATAACAATTAGAACTGTAAGGGCTTTAACTCCATGTTATTCCTGTATTAGTACTGACAAAGTTCATACTGTATAGACAATTCGTCACTAGTATCTTCAGCTGTATACTACAGACTTTCAGATAACCTTCCATGGTTACGTGCAGACTGAAAGGGGCTAGTCCCAGATTTTATTTGCGGGCAAAAGCATTTGGGAAAGGCATCATGTACTAGAAGTTACATTTATACAGCAACTATGAAGAACTTTCATTTACTTCCATTTTAAAAGTTTCACCACTCCTCTCCTCACTGAATCTCACCGTACTTTATTACAAAGGTATTCCATTCACAAGCAAGTATCTCTGTCCTACGAGAGCAGAGTTATACCAGTATTCCAGAGTGCCAGAAGAAAAATACAGAAAATACTAAGAAAAATGTAATCTCTCCCTATTTAAGAAAACTTACTTGCAGAGATAAAAAAAAAAACATTTCCAGTTAAAGATTCACAGTTCAAAACCCGCTCTTAAAACTCTTCAGAGTTTAAATCCCTGATCTAAAAGAAAACAAGAATCTAATTTTCTACGTGTCTGTCACTGAAACTTCCAACCAGAAACCTAACGAATTTTAAATCTTGGCACAGATTAAATACAGTAATGTACTTAAGATTCCTTCTAGTTAAAGCCAAAACAACCAATAACATCACAACTTCCTTCAACTACTACTATGACATTTGGTTTCCTTTCCCTCTTTCTTGTCTCCCTCTCTCTCCCATCCCCCCCCAAGACTGCTACCGTACTGTACTTTCCTTTTAGCACTGCAGGTCTTCCCTAGAAGAAGCAAAGCAAATTTCTGAATTCTTTTCCCTTCCTATCAGATAAACCTTCTACATAACCAGAATACACATGGTCCTGAAGGCAGACCGTGTTAGTGCCTGGCATTCTGATTTATTCACAATTTGCCTTAGCAGGAAATTGCTTCCCACTTTCCCAAGAACAGCGATTTTCAACTTGAGACTCCCAAATGCTGTCATCTTTCCTAAATGCTTCAGTAAAAGGATGCTTACTGTCAATAGATCTACGCTTGCCATTAGTGATCGAAGTTCCAACCAGGTGAGGCGTGTCCCTCCCCTTCCTCCCTTTTTTTTTTTTTTTTTGGAGGGCTCTCTAAAGACACTGAAGACAAACTATCTTCAAAAAAATCAGCATGACTGCAACTTTACCAGAATTATTCCCAGATTAAGCGAAAGAGACAAAGAGATTCCTATGTTTTCAGATCCAAAAACACAGGTGTAGTTTGAATACAGCAATATCAGGTGTGAGAACTTGCTGCACCTCAACGTCACAACACAGAGTGGGTGACAGGGCACAGTAAGTTTTCCTACTATGGAGCACACCCCCTTTCTCATAGCAATAGAGAAAACTCTCCAAATTCAAAGCTACCCAAGCTCAAAGAGCCAGATTGAATCAGTTACATACTACGGGGATAAATTATGATGCATAGCCACTCCTGAACTATTTTAACACTCACTGCATGGCCAGGCTCTCTGCTCTTGCCCACCTTTTTTTTTTTTATAAAATGCTCAATTACATTAAATATAAACGCTTTGCATTATGTGTTGGTTAAGCCTCTTCCTCTCCTTCCCTCCCTTTCCATTCTGCAATACACGCACACTCCCAAATCTCGTAACCCAGTGCCCTGTGTCATGCTGCCTAATCCTGCAGTGGCCCCACCACAGGCACTGGAAGTATAATCTGTTCAGTAGTCCAACTGGAGAGCAGATGGCTTTGTATAAAGTGCTGATTAAAAAACCCACCTCCATCACATATTGAAAAAAAAAAATGTAACTTTATCAATATATTTGCTATTTTTACTGAGCAAATATACAATGTGTGTGCAATACAAGCCAAGGGTACATTTTTCAAAGCTACTGCGCAAGTCCTCATTAGGAATTTTCGAACTCCAGCTTTCTTTCAAAAGGGGTAAACACAGCTGTACATAGATAAAACAGACCGCACCGATCCCACATCCCGATGACCTTGATACTTGAGGTGAAAATGAGCTACCAAAAAAAACCCCAAACAAACCAAACAACAAAAAAAACCCAAACCCAAAAAACACTCCAAGTGACCAGATGCTCAAGTGTTGGGTTTTTTGGTTACTCTGCTTGAAGAAAGAAACAACAAGTTCTAGGACTCAGAAGAAAATGATGTAACTGAAGATTCCCTGTTAACTTTCTGACATGGCAAAAAAGTCAGGAGCAGGAGACAGGTCAAAACTTGTAGTGCAATTACCATGCTCATGTATTTGTCATACTTCCCATGAGTAAAACCAAATGAACCTCGCCTCTTAGAAGCATTTGTATCAGCAGCTTTCTTTGGGTGGAGCAAACAACTCGGAAGAGTAAATAGACATTAACTCATACTACCTCACATACGACACACACACACAAAAAAAAAACCTTAAAAATATAGCTTGTTAGAGCAGTTTTAATCTAAGTAGCTCTTTAAAAAAAATCACTTCATATTATTAAAGCTGTTTTCAAAATTGTGCCTCCATTACTAGAAACAGTCAGACAGCTTACCAGCAATGATGGATGCCACAGAATTCACTAACCTGTATTACATACTCATCACAGGTAGTCTGGTATTACATTCAACAAGTTCACTTTACAAGCTCTCTAGTAAGTAAAGTGGAGTTTATTCCCTTTTCCCCTTCAATTTTTTTATTTTAAAAAAAAAAGTTGCACTTGAGCACCTCTGGATGGTTCTGTATCTACGTTGTTATGGCCAGGGTAGGTTTAGACCGGACATTAGGAAAAAAAAAAAAACACTTTTCACAGAAAGAGTAGTCAGGTACGGGAATGGGCTGCCCAGGGAGGAGGTTGAGTCACCACCCCTGGATGTGCTGAAGGGCCGTTTAGATGCGGTGTGGGGGGACATGGTTTAGGGGAGAACTCGTGGAGCACAGGGCTGGTGGTTGGACTCGATGATCCCAAGGGTCTTTTCCAACCTGAATGAGTCTATGAAATACACACAGAGTTATGTGCTGCAGGTCCTGAAAAAATAATAAATCGTGCTTAAAGTGGCTCCACAAAAACAGAGCCGGAGCAAGGCCAAGAAGCAGCGGGGGCGGGGGCGTGAAATCCGCACCGAGCGGCGGAGACACGCCAGGAGCAGC
>VZZY01017123.1:293755-386558 GCA_013400335.1 Eurystomus gularis | reverse complement strand
ATAAGAATGGTTTAATAACTAAATTAAAATATAATAATAACAACATATTAAAATTTAGAATTATATTTATTATTACGGTAATGAAAAGGCATATTAAACAAACAAAAAAGAGAAAAAAACCCCAAGTAAAGACAAGTGATGCACAATGCTTATCACCTGCTAACCAATGCCTGAGCAGCAATCCACCCCTCCCAGCCAGCTCTCCCCAGTTTATATACCGCGCATGATACCCTATGGTATGGAATATCCCTTTGGCTAGTTCAGATCAGCTGTCCTGGCCATGCTCTATCCCTGTCTCTTGTGCATCTGCTTGCTGGCAGAGCCTGGGAAACTGAAAAATCCTTAACTTAGGATAAGCGCTACTTAACAACAACTAAAATATCAGTGTGTTATCAACATTATCCTCATACTAAATCTAAAACACAGCACTGCATCAGCTGCTAGGATGCAGGGAAGAAAATTAACTTCATCCCAGCTGAAACCAGGACACTATGATACTACTACTTAAAGGGCAATATCTATCGTACAGCTATCATTATTAATTCTGTCAGTTAATGAACAGACAGAATTATTCTGAGTAGGATAAATATGAAGTAGCACACATGTTCAGTTGTTTTTTTTTTTTCATTTGTTTCTTAGAAAGCTGAGACATCTGAACCAATGAAAGGATCACCCAGTGCCCTCACCGATGTTCCTGGCAAAAGAGCCCAATTAGATCACAGCGTTGTCACACTTATTCACCACAGAGAAAAGCAGGTGCTTCTTTTCGATCTAGTTTCAACATATCTGAAATATTGAGAGATTCCATGGTCACCCCAAAGGTGCCTGCTTCACAGCTGAAGAAGCTGGTTTTCTGCTCGCTTTCCTCACTAGTAATATAAATTGTACAAGACAAATTCTGCTTTGTGTTAACTCTCTAGTTTGAAGTTCTGTCCTCTGTCCCCTATCAATGCTCATTTTCTCAGCTCTGACTTAGGCTGAAATTTGGCATTACAGCTGAATCTTGGGTAATAATTCTGCTGATAATACATGAGTGAGGTAGTTTTCAGTTCTTTCTGTCATATATGGATTTGCTCTGAGCTACCGGGAGGAAAAAGTAAGTGAAATTTGTCACTGACAAGATTTAGGATATGACTGTAAACCACTGGAAACTTGGCTTTCCATCTTTTTCAGAATATATTCTTTCTTCATCTTTGGATCATGTCACTGAATTTCTAAGGAAAAATCTATTAGGGTTTTCTTTAGACAGAAATTTCCAAGAACTTGACCAGACAAGAAGGTAAAGCAACTGGAGATTGCAACTTTTACAATACTGAGATTGCAACTTTTACAATACTGAGATTCACAGAGATAATGAACATGCACAAATATTTCCAACTGAAAAAGAAAAAAAAAAGGTTCATTAGACATAACACTTGTAGAAAAGCCACAAGAATATTAAACTTGGGAATTCCTCAGCAGTCCTGAAGTCTCTTCCATAATACAACAAAACCTGAAAATTATATGTAACATAGAGATGAGAAACTGGTTTGTTCCACCCTTAACTGCTGTTCCCCCTATAATGCTACATCTATCGGGTGCAAACAGATACCACACATTCCCCCCTAGATCTTCTAATGAACATACTAGGAATATTTTTACATCATGGCAACTTTAGGAAAACCAGAGGTTATGGAGAAGCCAATACTGATAGGATTAATGAGGGTCACTGTCTCACTTTCAAAAATAAAAATGCAAGGTCACCCCTTGCATTTCTTTAACATCTTTTAAATTATTATCTCTTCTCTACAAATCCACTTAGTGAAGTTGTCCAGAAATACTGTAGTAGGAATGGTATCCATTATACATGCATATGTGTGTGAAGGAGTGGGCAAGAAGAGAGAGAAACTGCAGATGACTCCCCAGTAGTACATTATCACAGAGTGAGGATTTCAGCACAAATTATTCTCTACTCATTAAAGTACTTTCATGGGTAGAACTAAGCAAAACTGAGTCTTCTTTTGAACAGGCAGCCTCATCAAATATTCAATACCCAGGTGTATACTGATTTGTTCTGCATTGGCTGTTTTTCTTAATTCCCATTTCTCCCAAGATCCTCTTGCATCAGATTTCATGGGTTGCTTTCCATGACATGTCCTGAAAGGAGAAGCAAACTCCTGTGACAGGAGTAGGTGGGGAATAAATAAAAGAACAACAAGGAAGCGAAACAGGAGCTACAAAAGAGCCTTCCTTTCATCTACAGTCCAAGAGCAGATGTTACATCTACTGGTAGTAGGGAGGAAAATGTGAAGAACAGAGTGTTTAGACAATTTATTCTCATCATTAACTTGCTACTAAGATGCCCCATATGTGGTTCTATGCCTGTCCATCCTGTCTACATTTCTAGACAGCTGGATGCAAAGCTAGTGTAAATGCATGTAGCACCAGCAGATTCAAAGGAGCTATGTTGATCAACTCTGAAGGAAAATTTGGACCCTGGTGATCTAAATTAAGAAAGGTTTGCAGGCACCCAGGGAGCAGCCTTTCATTATTATTTCTTCTCTGGTTGTGTTTTGTATTTATACCAGCAGAACAAAAAATCCCACAAATGTCTTGCTTAGCAAAAAAAATAATAGTCCAAGAAGTGCTGCTTGTTCTGGGATACTCTTTATTTTCTATTAATAGTCAAAGTCCTAACCCTAGTGTCATGATTTAGTCTTTGAAGTAATGGAGGCAATAGGAAGTCAATTGTATGTAGGAAAGGCAGCTGGGACAGTCTGGGGCAAACCCACAGAGAAGAACAAATGCCACTGGATTGATGTGGAGGAAGGATGAATGGTGTCCTGGAAAATTAAAAGCAAATCTTAAAGTCATGATATTTGGTGGTATAGTAATGGTGAGGGGGGCAGGAAGTGGAGTTGGGGCTGCTGCATGAATATCAGTCCTCGGTTAAGAATAAATAATTCAGTAAATGACTCCTTAGAGTTCACTTTTGTAGGGGAAAACTGGAAATGCAATCGAGGTTTGTATGTCACAAAGGTAGGGAACACAAGTCAGGAAAACAGCCTATTTTAAAAAATATTTTAAACTTTCTTACTTCTATGTGTTGTGACTCATGACACCTGACTGTTCAGGGCTGAAATATTGCCAAGTATTTTAAACCTTGCTTTCTGAGGCACCAAGTAGCATTAACTCCTCTATGTTCGAGTCCTATAAGTATTTTCATTGGCAGAGTCCCAAGAAGAAGAGTGTAAGCAAAGATGGTTTCACCCTTCTCTCAGACACCCTTCTTCCTGGCATCAACTCTGGTTTTAAGCACAGACCTTTGTGGAGCCTATTCGGTTCTGAGTAGCTTTTCAGTGAGTTTGCTTAGTGCTATTTACAATGAAGTGGAGGGACCAATAGCTGATAAAGCAAGCTACTTCAAAGGTCTGGGAGGATCAGGAAAATGCCAGACTCACAGTATTTTATATGTAGGCTTCACCATAGAGAAGTTAATTCAGTGCCTCTCACTGTCACAAATACATTAATACTCTGCACAAAGTCATTTTAACTTTTCAGAAGGAAACATGGCTATTTGTCGTCTCTCTACACTCTGTATTTTCTCTCTGACCCTTGATTCCACTTGTCAAATAACTGGCAAATGAGCTGTCTTAATGCTAAGACCTAGCACACTGCCTGCATTCCCTGGTCTCTTGTGTGAAAGAGGATTTACACAGAGAGTTCAGCTGTGACTGATGTTTCTGCTTGAGGTGGAGTCTGAGAATGTATCTCTCTTATCTCCCCCCTTTTTTTTTTTTTTAGCTATGCTTTATTTCTAGAGTTTTAAAGTATCTGGTTCTTATCTCATGGTCTGAAATCTTCTGGGAGCAGATATTATCCTGACATTTAATTATGCCTGAATTGGCTTTTCCATTTTTGAATGCAGTCTGTATCTGATCTAATTTGGATTTGGAGTTTTCAATGTAATCGTAGGTGGACAACCATGTGTGGGTGAGCACACACAAGCACACACACATGCACACACATAAAAAGGCTCTATTTTTTAAAATAAGACTATTGAAGTCTATTTAAAACTATTAACAAATCTAAGTAGATTTCGCCATATAATTTTGGACAAATAAATATTTTGTGGATCTAGGTGACATTCACAAAAGGTAGGAGGAACTATTCTTTTGTCCTTTTACAAGATATCTGGGTAGGCTATTGGGGTTGTAAGAGTTGTTCACACCTCTTTACTTCTGTGAGAGTCATGAGTCATGTATGGACTTTAACTAAGTCTTCTATCCCTCAGGAGAGTGGCCCAACTGCTAGCTATTGTGTATTCTGAATTGAGCTGTCCTTTTGAAGCTCAAAGTAGAACCACTTTGTATCTGCCTTAAATATTCACAGACACAAAGTGAAAAACTGACTTTAGCCAGGAGGTTAGAGTTATTTATATGGTTTTTGGTCTCTGTGTCAGTGAATATTTAACGAACTGCTACATCAGCTTCAAAATACAAGGGTGATATAGGTGTGCCTCCAACTATTTTTCAGTTCAGTGGTTAAAGCAAGCTTCTGTGAGTAGGAGTCTATGGTTAAAATTCTTGGTTTGAACATCATTAGAGGAGTCCTCAACCTCATTCAAGTACAGTGGCATAGCAGCCATGCTGTACTGCATTCCCTTCTTTGCATTCACTTGCTGAATCTACTCCTCTGTTCAATCAAAAAATGCATTTCAAAATGCTTAATTTTCACTTTGGGCAAAATGTACTAATGAACTCCAAATGTGCTCATAATTTCAACCTTCAAGAAAAAGAATGTAGTCGCCATTAAAGGTTTTGTATATCAGCCACATAGCAAAACTTGGCACGCCTCGCCACATCCTTAAATGTAATCCCTCCCCTTCAAAATCTGAAGTGCTCCTCTCTTCATTCCAATGCACTCTCCACTCCAATGTAATCATCCTCTCTACTGTGTATAGCATTTTGGGGACCTTTGAGAGGACAGCATCTTTTTTTATTTAACTGCTACTCACCTATTTTTGGAGACCTGACTTCATGAAGGGTTGAACATATCATAATAATGTTAATGATGTCTATAATGAAAGATATGGAAGATGTGGATAGTGACAGATTTCTGATGCCATTTCACTGATTGCACCCACTCTCTCTCTGTTTCTTTCCACTATCTTGCACTCATTTTGGAAGTTGAATTACCAGGCTGAGGGAAGTTAAAAGCAACATATTCAAAGTTTTGCTTTTTAATTAGTCTCACTCCATCTTCCTCAGCCCCCTTTCTCTTCTAGCAGGAAGCAATATGACAGTTATTAGACAGCTGCATAACAAGCTGGTTGGAGGTCTCCAGACTACTCATTGCTCTGGTAAGATCTACAGGAAAGTCAGTGCGCTGTATCCTAATGTACAGGCGAGGCATCTGCTAGCTCTGCCTGCACTTCTGAATGCATGGAAAGGGAGCTATCGACCTGTCATTCTTATGAACCCAAAACATCCAGAGAGCTGGGCTTTACAACAGCTATAAGAGAGAGCATTCTCTCTCTATCTCATTTCTAAAGCACCTATCAGTTTAGTATTTAAATTGCTGCCGTAAATCCATTCCTTGTTCTTTCAAAAGGCATCAATTCACATAACGCTGAAGCAGTCTGGTCCTAGCACAGCACCACACATCAAGGTACACGTGAACAATTTAGCTTTGTGGGTTTCTCTCTGCAACCTTTAGCCATGGCTGTTGTCTTGCTCACACTGAGAGAGAGTAGGGGCAGGCTAGGGGCTGGAAACTCTCTGGCATCAAAAAGGAAGTTATATAGCCCATAGGAGACCTCTGAGCAAGTGCTGAGGAGGGATCTAATTTGGTAAGTGACAGAAAATCCTATGGAGAGCAGATAACAGAAGAAACATGCTGGAGGATATTTAAGAACATGGTCGAGGGAGTCAATGTTTCACTGCCTCATTAGATGCTTAATGTTAAATTTTTGAGCATGATGAGTGGTAGATGACAGTCGAGCATTGCTGAACCTCCTCAGTGTGCACAAATGCCCGGTGTCTGACATGTGAGCTCAGTCCTTGAGTGGGTGCTGGGGAAGGGGAGAAGAAAGTAAGCTTGTGGATAACTAACTGCAAATGCAACAGACAACTGTTCTTTTATTCATTTTATGCTCTTTTTAGAATGTACTTGTAGGTACTCATTCTGTGCCTCAGGCACCTTAACAATCAGTTACAAGTCACAGGCTAAATAAGGGGTGTACCTGTGAATAGATTCACTGCTGCTCAGTGTAGCTGTAGAGAAAGAATAAAATTGATGGCTTGCACAGAATAATAACAAAAACAGGGGTCTGACACACCACGTGGGTGCAGGTATCCTGAGAGATAGCATCAGCATCTGATAGGGAGAGAGAGAGAGGGATTTTTAAGATAAAAAGGTCTCAAAGCATTGATGGCTTTGTAGGTTAAAACCATCACCTTGAATTCCACCTGGGAGCTTAGCAGAGGTCAGAGAAATGCACAGAGCAGGGTCTAAATTGCTCCCAGTGTGCAGCCTGTCAAGCTTCAGCATGCTGTGCTGGCTTTAGGCTGAATATTTTGGAGGTGTAGCTGCATGAAGAGAGCATTAAAGTAACCTAATCTTCTGTCCTGTATAATTGCAGCATGGTCACAGCAGGCAGGAAGAGGTCCCTGTTTTATGCTGGGTGTAGATGGAAATAGGAGCCCTTGTTTGTGGTGGCTGTTTGGCACTTAGGATCAGGCCCTGGCTTGAACAGTGTCCCCAGACTGAACATTTGTTTCCCTGGCAGATGTATTGCACCACCTGGTTCCTCCCAGGTCTTTCTCATCTGATTAGTCATGGCCAACCTCTCTGGAGCTCCTTTTCCCATGTCAGCCAGGCAATGAATGCCTTGTCCTCTGGAGCCAGTGAGGCTGATCCCCCAGATTAATTAGTCTGTTCCAAACCATGTACAGCTTTTTTGCTCCGGTAGACTATATACACAGGAACAACGGAAACTCTGACATATGCTTCAGCCCTTAGGTAGGTGGGAGCACCTTGTGGCGATGCTTACTGCTCTTCGTTGACTACCATGAGGGCCTTTGGCTTTTCTTCTTATACACAGGGAGCCCGTATCTAACATTTTTGATGCCTGTAGCCATTTCCTTGGTGGTTTCTGGGGTTTCACAGCATAGCTAGCACGGTGCCACCTTGAGATGATGAATTCAGTACCAACCATGATTATGCACAAGTGGTAACAGCACAAAATCAGTCAACTTTTAAATCTCTCCACTGTATTCATTATTCCTTTCTCTTTCACCTTCTTTCTCTACTTTCTGTTTAACTTCAGTATGAGGAGGTGCACAAAATTGCAAGTGGATTAGCACTAAAGCCCTTGTAAGGCTCATTGAGAGGTTTATATTGTTTCACCTGCACAGGGTGTACGCTTAAAGGTAACATGAAGTACAACATGTAATGGCTCCCTGAAGTGGTTCTTTGGCTCAGATTCTTTAGCTCTCTGTCTCATAAGGTTAGCGCTGGATGGTATTGTTTGATGGTTCAGTGTCAGCAAGTGATATACGGTCATTTCCAAAGTCTGCTTTCTTTTTGTTTTGTTTCTTTGAAACTACAATCTTTAGAAACTTTCTTTTTACTTTTCCTGGCTCTTTATCATTTCATGCTGCAGATCCTGAGGTTGCAAGTAAGTACTAGATCCCTCAGGATAAGAAAAACTCTTGCAGAAAAAAAGTTAAACTTCTCCAGAAACAATCAGGTCTCTATAAGCACTTCGGTCTCACTTGTGGATTCTGGGGCTCTCTAACTGGAGTTAAACTGGTAGACAAGATAACTCAATAGGTCTCCATGTTATATGCTTATATGGTCATCTGGTTTTATTTGCACACCTATAGATAGAGCTGAGGGGGACACCATCTGCAGCAAAGAATTTATTTGATGGATTAGGCACTCTTTCTAGTGTGTGTTTACAGAAGGGCTTTTCTCATTGTTTGAAATGATCAAATCAATGGTTGGTGTGAAGATGTTTCAGCAGCATATTTTTCACCAGCTAATCCCTCTTTGGTGAATGATCACTGCAGTCACACTGCATTTTTACTGCACGCTACTTGTTTCAGTCCCAGGCAACATTCGTGATGACAGCTCCCACAGAAGTAGCACATTCATATGACACTCTAGCTTTCTTATGAGCATAAGTGTTCTTGTGTTAATGTTCAAGAAGAACAAATAAAATGAATCATAAAAAGAACACTTGAAAAACTTCGTTGTATAGTAAATTTCCCAAAATAATCATAGACAGACTTCAGGGAGACCAAAATGCTCCGCTGACTTGGGTCAAATATAGTGATTAAAAAGCAATATAGCAATGTAAACCAGTTCATTTTGTCATTTTCTAAGTGATTTTTTAATCCTTTTTTTTTTTGAACATCATCTTTAATTACAAAAAAAAAAAGCCTAAAAGGAATAAAAATTATTAGAAAATGAAATTTACCCAACAACAAAACAATATTTTGCACTGAGGTGAAAAAGGTTTTTGTAGTATATTCAAGTTAAAACCTGAGGGTTATACTTTAAATTAACTCAGACCTCCACTAAACTTCCTAATTTGATTGATTTTTCTTCTTTTTCATTCGTTCAGCAACCAAACTGTTGGGGGGGAAGAAAATCCTTTGCTCTAATCTGGAATACCTGTGATGATCATTCCTTGGCAGTATATTAGGATATATCCTTTAAACCCTTTTCTATTCAGCAAATTACTTACATTCATTTTAAGATTAACACTCCAGGGCTTGCTGAAGCATGAGAGATGATGGAACTGAAATTTAATCAAATTATTAATGTTCATATTTATTTGATATTTATGTTACTGTTTTTTCCACTGTGCTTACTCAGGATTAGGTCACTAATGTGTAGCTGATGTGTTCAGCTACACACACTGCAAGTATGTAGGACAGTTGATCTTTGTCCTAGGACTTAAAATGAAGAGTAAGCAGTAAAAAAGGAACAGATAGGAACAGATAGAGCCAAATATGTTGAATACATATATGCATGTGTGTGTTGTTTTAAAACAAATCTTTTACCAGCATCTGCTTTAACCCATTCTCACTGGAAGGCACCACGGAAGAAGCAGGATATGTGGACAAAGTTCAGGGAGGGACAGTGGTGGTGTTACTGATCCGAATGGGCAGATTCTTGGAAGTCAGAATTTAAAATCAGGATCCAAAATCTGTTCAGCAAGACTTAAATATGCTTCTAGGTTTTCAGAGAAACTGAGCAAACAAAAACTCCCACTAGCATCTAGAGTTTGGTCAGACTAAAAGTCTCTTTAGCTAAATATCTGCATCAGTAGATACTTTCAGGTACCTGGGACAGATGTAGAAAAGTGTGAATGTAGAGTAGGGTCACATCCCCACTGTCTCAGGGACTTCTTTAGCAAATAGGGTGTCTTTGTGTTTAACAACTTGTTAAGAATTTGACTGCTTGGGTTTTTATTTATGCAGATCTTGTCCTCCATACATTGAGTTACAAGGAAAACCACACAATTGTCACAAGGTTTAAAATAAAGCAAAGGATGTGACTCAGCGTTTTCATCCCAAGTGGAGCTGGGGTAGAGGAGAAGCAAAAATAGCATTTGTGAGCTCATGTTCTCTAATACTTTTCTACACCATTTGCAGCTGTCTTGTAACCAGGAGATTCTTTGACCATTTGTGATTGGTTTATGTAATCCATTGATCAGTTAGTAATAAAATGATCAAATGCCTATTACCTTCCCATTGATTTGTTGCAGAATCATTAACCCTTGATTGACTTTTTGTCTGAATGTTTCCTTCAAAGTACTCCAGCCTCCTCCTGGAATGAGATCCACTGTTACCCGCCTCTGTGTGGAGTGGCTGCTGGTAGTCAGAGGTACATTTCCCTGAGACATGCCTGTGTATGACTGAAGATGACAGAACTGCTGTAATCTCCATGTTTGAGCTACTTTGAAATAAAGTGAACCAGAAGGGCTTTTTGCATTGATTTCAGGAGGCGATTTCAATTATTAAATCGCTCTGGATTTCTCTTGTTGACACGGCACCTAAGCTGGATGGTACTTTCTCTCTCAAGCTCATTCTCATATTGTATGAGTAGCTATTCTTCATACAAGTCAGAGACTTTATGTTTATAAGGCTCGTATTACTTTTGAACCATCTTCTCTGTTCATGCAGTAGTCAGGACTTGCTGTCTCTGAATTATGTTATTCAGCCTTCTCCAGTTTGCCTGTTGGAGGTTGTCAGCTTAGGCCCAGTAAGGTAGTGGATTTTTTGCCCTATGCTACAACTACAGATTTGGCATTGACATGTGAATATCCTCCCAAGTCATATGATGAGACAAGAATAGTAGGGTTGGGAGATGCGATATAAAGCAGAAAAGTTAAAATAGTCTTTCAGGTATACCTGACTATTGTTCATGTTTCCTGTTTTCATAAGAAATATGGAAATGAGCTCTCAGGACTCTGTGGTTAAGGTCACATCCAGACTTAGTCTATAGTGTAGATATAGCACTTTATTTCTTCCACTCACAGAGCAGAGGATGGCAAAGTTTTTTTTTAAAAAAGATCAGAGTAAAAAATCCCTTGACTTGGGCATGGATTTCTGGATGAGTAATTATTAGTGGTATCAACTGCAACATCAGCAGTCAAGCAATTGCCTTGCTGCTTTCCGAATGGTGAACAGCAAGACGTGATGTGCATCTACTAGTCTAAATGAAGCAAATTCAATGCTTTCATTCACAAATATAATTGCATATACTCACAAACGAAGCTATTCTATGTGCTTGAACCGATGTGATGATAGCAACAACTGAAAATGTTTATGGCTATTCTAATTGGAACAAGAAAAAAGAAAACTGGTTGTACATAGGCTGTGCTGTGAGGATGGGTTTTCAGTATGCAGTGTTATGTACAGCACAGTCTTGCTGCCTCACTCAATCTCTCTCTATGTAGTTTCATCACTCAGTTTCTGAGTGCCATGCACAAATTACCATTACAAGTATGTGTATATATTGTATAAAGAAAAACTACAGCTTTGTGAAAACCACACTTTTTTGGTGCCTGAGAATCCCTGCAATCACAGGGCATATGTCAAGTACATCAACACATCTGGAAGCATAATCCTCCCTCCCTTAAAGGAGATGAACATAACTCATTCTTAATAGGGCACTCATGGCAATACAGGTTAACTGCACCCTAGCACAACAGCTATTAGAAGGACCTGCCAAAACCTTAAAAACCTCAGTTAGATTAACTGTTCAGGGGTTTGAAACACACCGATGCAATCCTGTCCTTGTACAATCTATAAAGCATGAGTGGGAGGACTGGTTGAGGCACTGATGCTGTGGCAATACACAGTAACTTAAGGGTTCATATCTAAGTTGGAGCTCATCTAAATTGTTACCTGTGAAAGCGGCAATGCCATTTTACACTATAGCAACCATGGTCTTCTGGGTTATGCAGCCTGAAGGACCAATAGGAAGTTTTCATACTTTATTTCCGAGGCATGGTTTCTTTTCTTTCCCCTTGAAGCTAGCCTGCACAAATTTCTCTTTCCAAATGTGTAAGTCTGCTCAGCCCCAGTCATATGGACACCCTCCTGTGCTTTCATGGCCCCTGCACACACACCAATTCTTTGCTCTTACCAGCTGTGCTGTTAAAGACAGGCTTTGTCAGAAGCTGTTTCTACCATGTTATCATACAGTATTTTTCCAAAAGCTGAGGTAATTATGTGCATTACTTAAAATGTATTTGTGTGTGTGTTTATTAAAAAGAGAACAGGGAAAGCAACAGAATGAATTTCTCTTTGTTGGTGCACTGAGGGAATGGTGAACTTCCACTGATCCAGTGGGGATGTGTATTCTCCCCAGCTGTTGGTGTAAACTGTTCTCACTAAAAATCAGAGGATATGGCATGCTGTAAGCACTGAAGCTGTAAGCACAGAAGCTGATGTCTGGTTTGGCAGCCTAATTTCCTGTGTCTCCCTGTCTAAAAGTGTTTGCTACAATTTGAGCCAAAGGATCCATTTTTTATTTGGCGCTATAGTTTGGTCCACACTAGTCACTTCTCCTTGGCTGTATTTTGATCCACAAGCTACCTGCTATAATACTTTCAGAAATTTCCTTTAGTCTGAGCAAACTAAACTGCCTAATCCCAATTGCCAAGGTGCTCAGCTTCTTGTAGTGCTAATGCAGTATGTTAACCAGATAGGGATTGGCAGCCTGGCTAATGCTAATACGCAGAAAAAATCCCCAAACCCCAACATCTCAGCCATATCCTACACAAGACTCCTTTTTTTGTTTTTCTTTTTCAGAGCAGATGACTGAAAGACATAAATAAATTTTATTATTACCCTGCCAGGACAAGCTGATTACATCTGTTTGTCATAATTTCTATGTACTACATTCCTAAATATCAGTGTTTGATAACAACAAAGTTATTCACAAGTTAAACCTGACAGTGCCTGTCTTACATAAGATAAAATGAATTTTATTTATTTATTTTAGGGAGGGGAAAACATAGACGGGCTTTTATCCAAAGTAACCCCAACTCTGCAGCACAAATACTGCCATCATTAAGTGAGACTCAGATATCTCTAGAGAAGCATCCAAACTGGTGGGCCAGCCAGCGGAGGAATCCAGGACTTGGTTACTTTCTCTGGAGCACTAAATCACACTGTGAGGTGAGGACCCACTGAGCTAACCCTTTCCAGGTAAACAGTTTCTGCCATTAAGACATCTCAAGCCAAGTGATAAATCTTACCTCAGCTGGAACCAATTCCATCTGAAGATGCTCTAGTGTTGTATGGAGACCAGCGCCGTGTACCAGGAACACAGCTGGGGTCAGGGTGCTGTGAGCATCTAATCACAAGACTCAGCTGATAGGCAGGTGAAATAGTACTAGCTAAAGTCAAACTGGAAGCCAGGTAGTGAAGGGTGTGATGAGGGAAATGGATCACCAAGGGTATTCTGCAGGCAGACATTGGCTTGATCTGTCCATGATTTTAATCGGCCAGAACCCCATGTCTGAACACAGTCTAGGCATGTCCCAGATCCACAGATATCCAACAGGGCTTGCTGGTTGGTTCTTGGCTCTGCACTCGCTGCAATCACAGAGCTACCAGCCAAGTTTGCATATAGTTTAAGGGAGTTCCTTTCCCTCATAGTAGGGGCAAAACAAGCTTATGTCACCTATGATATATAAAAACACCCCCCACTTGAATGCTTTTCAATAAGGTGATCAATTAACTAATTTTATGAGGTTTATGTAAAGTGACAAAGCAAAGTAGATTCACACATGCTTGCAGCAATCTCCATATGTGAACTTCCTAAAAGAGTTTCCGCCTTCTCTGGGAAATTTGTATGGGTGCACAAATGAAGAGGTTGAACTCCCTGTGGGTTTAATCATTACCACTAGGCAATCACCTTTCCATGAACACATGGCTTAGAGAAACAAAAAGAATGCTCTGCAGAAAGAGCATTTACTTCTGATGAGACAGTTTCCTGTGACTTTCTGTATCGATGCCCCCAGCAGAATCAAAGGGCACTAGTCTCTGCTCCTGCAGAGACATTTTTTGGCATTCCAATCTCCTCTTACTAACATCAGTCTTTTGTGTTAGCATGTGTTATAGCATTATTTTTTGGTTGTTTTGTTTCTGAGAAGTGAAATAGATTCAGATGTGATGGAAAGGTTACAGACCTAGAGGCAGCAGGTCTAAGATGTTACTGTTCTTTCTGAAGCTCAGCGGTACACACTAAAATATTAAGAAACAGAGTGCTTTACTGAAAGCAGTAGCAGTGCTCGTGATTTTAATCACTTCTTTTTTTTGGCTATAGTTTGTGGGTTTAAAAATTATTTTTCCAGGACATACAGATGATGAGACCTGTAACAAAAAATGTTTGCTTCATCCTTATCGCCATATCCTAGATCAATGAGTGTTTTCATTACAGCAGGTTTATTAGCATTTTATTGTTTTCAGTGCCTTGAGACATTTTGCTAAAGTGTTGTACTGCAATACAACAATAAGACACCATTTTTTAACCCTATATAAACAGACAGTTGTTGCTTTTGTAAATGGAAGAAAGGAATGTGGTCCTCAGCATACCTTTGGTTTTCAGCATACCCAAACCAACTGAGCTACTAGGGAGTACCAAGTTAATATTGGGAATTTCCTATTATGTCCAGCTTCTAAGTATTAACAATAGAAGAATATTCAAGTGGAGCTTAAGATGACCCCTATTCTAACATCTGACACTATGGTAAAGCCTTCCAGCCACCGGCAAATGCACACTGTTCATTTTTCTTACTTACCTAGTTCAGCAGTCCTTCACCAGGCTGGTTGAGCAAAGACAGTCTAAATACTTGCATTTTAAATAAAGTAACAATCTTGAGATTATTGTTAAAGAGTTCCTGTAATCCCTATTGCAGGACAAATTTTTGCAGCCATTTGTGATGAAATGGTGGTTCAAAGCCAAGTCACTCGGTAGGATGCAGTGTGTGAAGAACAGTAAAGCAGCATGTGGTGGCTGCAACGCTTCCTTGGGGTCCTCAGGGTGCCAATCACAAGCTGTAGGTAACTAGGAAGTCTTTCAAACCTCAAGTTTACTGGCAAGTCCTGAGGGATGGATGGAAATTATAGATCCTTGTAGCTGTTTTAAAGCCTGGAGACAAACTGGATGTTCAGAGTAGCCTGACGGAGGTCACTTTGAAGTGCTGAAAGTCCTTACAGCTTTTCTAGGAACTACTCATTGGTAAATCTCCCCTTGTGCCTTGTCCCCTTGTGAAGCTGCAAATATGAATTCAATTCAGTTGAGGCTGACAACTAGTCCCTTCTGAAAATTAGTGCCTATGAATTGACTCATTAGAGGGCTAGTAAGAAAATCACATTTTGATGGAATAGTAGGTTTTAAACCTAGGACCTCTGATCTGAATGTATCCATTAGCTGAGCTAAAAAGACATCCTCTCTTATGCAAGACTTTAGCATGTTCATCAGCCTGGAAGTGTGGCCCAGATGCCATCAGAGGGAGACACAGCACCATGCTGAGGAGGAGTAAGGTGTTTGGCTTTCCTAAAGCAGAAAACCTTACATGTATTGGCAAACCTAGTCTGTGCAGGAGGTGAATCTGCCTGAGAAGCTCTTTTTCCCAGAGGGACCTCCCTTCTGCATGGGGCCTGAGGTGCTAATCTTTTTCAGCTTCATGCACCATCAGAGACCAAGATAAATGGAGGCTCAGGGTATAGTTACACTATTCATTTGCATTTTTTCAGCCCTAGCTTGGCATCTGCATAGCTCTACTTTATGCTGTGTGCACATATTTTCAGTAGTTACTTACCCAAGGTCATGGGAGATCATCCTTGCTCTTACTGATGAGTAAATAAAGCCACAGCAATATAACACATGAAAAAGAGAGAAAGATGAGAAAAATGTATATATTTTTATTTAGTTTAAGGTTTTTCCACTTCTCTGCATTTGCTTCAGGCTGTCCATAGGAAAGGAGGGCATCCACAGGAAGAGAAGTATCACAGTGTGAAATCAGATGTATAAAGATGCAGGAACAGGTTTTGCACAGAGAGGATAGAAAATACATTTTTCCTGGTATTGCAAAAATGTTTCTCCAAGTGGAAGAATCTCAACATAAAATGAACTCTGAAAACATTTTACTTTAACCCAGAACTGGACACTGGACTAACTTCTTCCAGAGGCTGACATTTGTTTAAATGGGGTACGCTCATACATACTTGCCTATTTTTGCCTCTACTTCCATGCTTTCAGATTCTCAATGAAATGAAGAGCAGAAGCAATGCAAAAAACGCATAACTGCTCTTCTTGGACTATTTTTGTCTTGAACTGAAGCAGCAGGTGGTTTACGTCAGTCAAGGAAGCCGGCTCAACAGGGGAAACGCTCAGACTTTTAACTGCTTTTGGAACCAAACCTTGAATTTTTGGCTTTTCTGAGTTCACACATCATGATATCCATCTGCTATATTGCTAACCTTTTGGAATTGATGCTTGTAAATTTATGCAGGGAGATGCTTATGTTCAAGCTTTATACTAGTCTCATTTAACTAACTTTCAGGGAGTCTCCCTATGTAATTCTTATAGAAGAAAATCAGGAGAGATGCACTTATGTCTATCATTAAAAAGCGAGCCTGACTGCTTAACAGTTTACAAGCAAGAAGATGCTTCAGCTCCAATGCAGTGAAAAATTAGACTATGTCCTTTCAGAAGCATATTTCATGTTTACTGAAGGCAACAGGACCTTCTAAAGAACTGACAATATATTGTGGATGTTTTGGCCAGCTGTGGAAAATACATGTTTCCTAGGCCACTAGGTTGTCAAAGATATGCAGCAATTTTCTGGCACAAAATGAAGAGTCTAAATCCTTCCAATACTCATTGTGTTGTTACTCCCATGCTATACATGTGAAATGACCATTTACTTATTAACTCATGCTCACCTTAGGCAGGAGATACATCTGTTTAAAAATAATCCAAAATGCAAAATAACGTATGGCTGCAAGCTGAATTTGCTTAATTGTGTTATTCTGATAAGAGTGCGGGCTTTGTTATCTCCCCTTACTTCATTAAGATTACAAGGAATGCTTTCAATGGACTTTTTTTACCACTTCTCTATACTCAGCTAGGTAAAATGAGTTTCATGACAATATGTGTGGGAATCCCTTGGCTAGGTAATACAACCATGTGTATTAAGTAAATGGTTTATTGGCTACATATTTCTCATCTATGGCAACACCCAGGTTCAAACAGAGGCCACTTTCTGCAATAGGTGTGGTAGCTGAATATAGAAAATAATGTTCAGGTATGGACCTAGGAGAAATACTGAAATGTGGCACGATGTGATTTTTAGGCATGAAGCTAGGCAAGTATTTTGATTTTCTGCTTTGCATGTACCAGACTTTTTCATTTTTAAGAGTTTGTTATATGCAGAGACAACTGTCATTTTGTGTGGAAAAGCTCAGGCAATTTGTGATAGAAAACACACGTGGGTCATGTAATTGCTATTGTATTTTATTCAGATATTTCCTTCATTTTTAAAAAAAACTATCTAAGTAAAAGACATGTGGATGGGGGTATAAATTGTTTTCTGTAAGCAGCAACTGTTAACATAATGAAACTTAGTGATCAATCTGCATTTGAAGAATATCGTGGGTGTCACTCACACATCCTACATATCATTCTGTGCAGTATTCCTATAGCTCCAAGCAATCCAGCTGGGCCTTGGACCCACTGTGCCAGACCCTGTGCAGACATTGCGGAAGAGGCATTCTTGTCCTGAAAGCTTCCTTGCAGACATCATCTGCTTATGAAACATGTAGCACCTCCAATATAACCAAATAAAGACACTATTGTCATTCTCTGCAGCACCCCACATCCCAGAAAAGCAATGGGAGCAGAATTAATAATGCAGATCTCACATAGACAAAGGCATCAGTATGGTCAGGCTGTTATTAGTTTTGCTGCTGCTGTTATAATTATTTTACTTCCAGAGTTCAGATGGAATAAAGTCATATTTACGTTTTAGGTTCCAGCCCAAAGTGTTTTCTGTGTCATTAATCCAAGGGGAAATGGATTTTTCATTTATAAGAGTTCAGATAAAAAATCTTATTGTGGCAGCTCAGAGAACATAAGAGGCAGAAAGATGCTGCTCTGATTCCTGCATCTGTGTATATTCTCCCTGGTGTTATACCTCTAGTGTTTTGTAAAAGCAGTGCTTTTCAAAAAAATGAATCAGTATGCAGGCTTAACAGTTTCTCCACCTTTCTTCCCAAAAAGTTCTTGTCTCTTCCTCTTGCTTTTCTTCTCCCCATCCCTTATGCCATGCAAGCAGAACTGTCAGTGTTCAGTGCACCTTTCTGTCAAGGTTTTAGGTAGGATTAGAAACATCTTCTAATGCAGAAATGCCTTACTCCCCAATACCTCATGGAAACAAAATGCTGGTGTTTATGATTTTGTATCAAGAGATTTCAGTTAGCTTAAAACTGCAATGGTAACACATATTTGGATTTGGCCAGGGTTTTTAGAAGCAGAATTGGATTGATTTTTATCTTTTTGTAAATAAGTAGCAGAGATTCAGATATAAGGTTTAATTTCCTTTGAAGAGATAATGCCAACTACAACACATGCATTTAATAAGATAGCTTAAAATCTGTCTTCAAAAAAAACTGTTGTGAAGTAATGGTCAGAAACTGTGTATAATAGGGTTACTACAGGAGCTACTAGTGTAAGTAACTACAGATTCCTAACTACACAAAAGAATAAAGAGAGAACCCAGGAAGAAAAAGAAAGAAAGAAAATCCCCTTTAAACCACAGAACAGCTTTTCTCCACAACTGCTGTTGTTTTTATCCTATTCTAGGTTCCTCTCCTCTCCTCTCCTCTCCTCTCCTCACTTTGTATTTCTTTTTTTTTGCACATTTCAACTTCTATGAAACCTATTTCATTTCCTGTTTCCTGTACATTTAATATCAGTATAATTTTAAAAGAATTTACATTCAGTAATATAATGATATAATTATTACTTCCAAATTAATCTCCACTTCCTGTCTTTGTCCAGCAGGATAGAGTTTCACTATTTCTCATCTTTTCTCTAGATTTACATAACTTTTATCTCCCATCTAAAACTTCTTTCCTTGCCCCTTCTCTTTCCTCCAAGCACACATGTAAAGAGTATGTCAATGCGCTTGGAAAGAGCCAGCTGGCTGCATGGGCATTTTTCCCCTTGATATTCTCTTTGGTGCAAGATTCTGTTGACACATTTTCATTGCTTGCTACCAAAGAAAGAGGAACTTTCATGGAGTAAATCAAATATTGCCCTGCTGGGTCTTAAAATGATAGGTACTTGGGATCCTGGGAAGAATTTAATTAATCAGTTTGATAAACAGGTCTGTGAGATTAGGTTAAGGAACAGTGCAGGAAGAATTAGGGAGAGCAAAGTAGCCTACAAATGTAACAAATCAAATTTCAAGTGTCAAATATGACATTTCACTTACTGCCAAAATTGTTACCCAACTTAGTTAAGTGTGATTAACATCAACTGAGTGATCACAGAAAATACGACTGGAAAGGACCTCAGGAAGGCATACAGTTCCTCCTTCTGCCCCAGTGCAGAATCTCACATATATAACCTATGCATGACAAATACTTACCTCATCCATGCTTAAAAGTCTCCACTGCTGGATATTCTACACTTTCATCAGGCAATCTGTTCCTATACAGTGTTTTTATTGTTATAAATTTATTTCCTGGTGTTTAGCCTCCATTTCTTTCATTCTACTGTCTCTAAATGTCCTTGTAGGAAAGTAGTTCTGACCTCACATCACATCAGTTCAAACCACAATAACTTAATTTAAGTCAGCAGTGGGAGACCATCACAAGGTGAGAAGTAGGCCATTATCTTTTAAGATCCTCCCAGTAGTGTTAAAGGAGGTAATACCTCACTGAACATGAGCATCTCATGCTGGGACTTGGACAAGGCTAGTAACACAACAGGGAGCTGCTTCTGCAAACAATTTCTGAGAGCAGCTCCTTAAGTACAGGAGCTGCATGAGCCCATCTCTGACATGAGCAGATACTACATACTCTTGGCTTTGAGACATCTAGCAACATTCAAATTGGCTGATGCTCTTGTATTGATTTTCTAGGCTAGACTGGGTTTTTTGGAGCCTGTGATGTCCCAGAAAACTGGAATAAGCTTGCCCTCTCACCAAAAAAAAAGGAAAAAAAACCCAACCCAAACCAACAAAAAGGATAAGGAATGTGTGAGCCACATTTCCAATTATTTTTTTTTTTCACCATCAAAACTAGCTTCTTTTCTTGAGATAGGAAAAAAAACCTGGAAATTTGAGGCCATGACCTTGCAATTCAAGCAAATGTTCTCCCCTTTTTCAAATAAGATGTCTCTGCCTACAGAGATGTCCTCATCCCTGGCATATCAGTCACTTCTGAATGAACTCCATCAGAGTTTCTGGTTAGTAGGCAATGAGCAAAATCAGCCAAAGCTACAGCAGATGGCTGTCACTCACTGATGCTACTGCTTCAGTGTTGTCTGGGAGCAGAGTGCAGGATGGTGCTGGGTCAGCAACGCCTTCTGAATTTCACCACTAATCTGGCTGTCTGGTGGGGCAAATATATACTCAGAAAAAACAGTTATGATGTTTTGATGTGGCTTTCCTGATTTAATTCAAGTGGGAGATCTACAATGCTTTTGTGTGTGAGATTTGTAGAAGGGCTCTCTCTCAAGGGAACAACAAGGATCAAAACTCAGGCTGAGCCACAAATTAACCTTCTATTCACTTAGTATCAGTAAGGTCATGTTAAGTGAATATGACTTCAGGCCTAGGACTTTATGTCCAAGTGCATCAGTCCTTTTTAAAGGGTGCTGTTGTGTTGTAGCTCAGAATAGGGATCTGTCAAGAATTGCTTTTGCACCCTTGATCTGAAATTCCTGTAATTCAAAGCTCAGCATCGACACCTGATCCCTGACTTACTCAGTCTGAGCTCTATCTAAACATCTTCTGTCCTGTTTGCCTTGACTGGTAATTAGGGCCCACTCAGAAGTGGTAGGTACTTCCAGACACTTACAGGTCAGCCTAAGATCACTGAAACCACTGAGGAGCTGGTGGCTTCATCTGCAACCCACCTTTCTGTTCCCAGGGTAAGGCAGAGGCAACAGCTCCTGGAAGTTTGGGTGCATGTCACAGGGCAACCCTCACACCACCTCCTACTCTCCTGCTTGCTGGAGCACTCTCACAAGACAGCCCCAAACGGCAGGCTGTTATTAGTTGCTGCCTGTGGGAAGAGCAACAAGGGAGCCAGGCAGCTTATAGAGATCGAGGAGGCACAAGCAGCATGTTCTGGCTTTTGAGCAAGGAATGTTAATGAGAAAGAAAATGATAAATATTTGCATTCATGGTTTTTCGTTTCACTTACTTGTGCTTTACACTCACGGAACATTTTCCTCTTGGTATAAAGTGCTGAGGCAAGTTGGAGAAACAAACATCTGACAGCCTCATTTGGCTAAGATTAAGTATACAGGAATTTATTTCACATATCGCTGCTCTGTGTTCAAACTAAACAACAACACCCTCCTTTGGTGTAATTTGTTTGTTCTTGTTGGTCTTGGCAGTAAGACAAACCCTAACATGGCAAAAGATATGGGTCCAAACCAAGCAGATCTACAAATAAGCTTCAACTGTGGGGTTGTGTTTTGTTTCTACAAATCTCTTTTTAGCTCCTCTCTCCTAATTTTCTCTCTTTCCCCTTCCATCTGCATTCAGATTAGGCTGATATCTCCTTCTCCATCATGCTACCGGTGTGTAAGCAGCAGGAGTGGACCAAGAAACACAGGAGAGACTGGTTGCTCTCATCCCTTGTGTCTGCTTTGATGCTGAGCCTTGCAGCAGCCAAAGAGCTCCATCCTAATTGCAACATCCACAGCCCCAGGCCTTTTGGGAAGGTGCCCAAGTAGCTGCTTGAACACAAAGAGAGTCTGTGCAAATCTAAGCACTGAGATCCACCACATCAGGACTAAGTGAGACTGGCCTGAGAGATTTAGGCAGGTGTCAAGTACCTCTCCCCCAGGGCAACGAATTCCTGTCAAACTTTGCAAAAAACAGAGGCTGCAAAGTGTCTCAGTAGAGTACGTTTATTTTTTTTAGCCAGAGAAGAAGTCATAATTTCATTCTCAGAAACTGCACCCCATTTTTGCTGATTGACTTTTGCCCTCAGAAACATTTGTCTTAGTGAAAGTCAGTGAGTGAGGGCAGGTAGTCAACCTGGGAAATGTTGTTGAGAATGATCAGGTTTAGGAAAAGTGACTGGAAAGTGAAAATAGGGCAAAATAAAATTAGTATTTCTGATAAGGATGTGATAAGATGCAGATCACAGACAAGGTGAATGCAGAATTGTAATTCACAAAATCCCACAAGAACAGAACTAAAGAGCACTTGACAAAGACTAATAGGACAACAGTTTAAAACAGGTGAAGAAAGAAGCTCTTCTCACAGTGGATAGGGAACTTGTGGAAGTTGGTGGCCCAACAGGTTGCAGAGGCAGACAGCATCAGCAGGCTCAAAATGGGATTAGACAAATTCTCAGACAACAGGTCCATAAATGGACAATACAGGGAACAAGCAAGGATTCATTCCCTAACATTCCGCTCCAACAAAAGTGAGTGCTGAGGAAACACAAGGGAGAAGGAAATGTCCAGACCTGCGTGCTTTCCCTCGATAGTCTCTTGCCTTACCCCATCTGGGAGGTAGATGCTGGCTTGAGGGGGACCACTGCTGTGACCCAAAAGGGATGCTCCTGTGCTCTAATAATAGTAGGCATAATTTGGGAATAAAAACTACAATTACCTATCTATTTGTCTAATAAGTGCAAGATATTATTCACTATATTCTACATCACTAATCAGCTTTCGTCTAGGCTGAAAGGCACAACACATTAAAAATAATCCATACTATATTAATGGATATTTTGGATTAGCTTTTTACTCTAGTGTGTGTTTTTTCTTTTGTTTTATTTTTTTTTTCTTTTCAGAAAAATAAAATTATGTCTTTAATTTAATTTATTTAACATTTTGGGTTGAGTAATTAAGAGCCTTATGAAAAAACCATAATGCTCATCTAATGGAGGAACTTAATCACAGTTCTATTAGGCTTTTAAAAAAAATAATAAAACCCCTGCTAAATAGATTACTGCTTTTTTTAATTAGATGGTTTAATTACAGCTGGTTAATGGAAATATTACATAAATAGCTTTCAAAGCCACACATGCCTATGTACTATCACAAAAGAGAAAAGTTGCAGGTGCCCCTAAAGGAGCAACTTTCAACATGGGTAAAAGGAAAGAGAATAAAAAGCCAGAGCAAACCAGCTTCTAGATGGTGCAATGGCATCTTCAAATGGATAACCGTGGCTCCTGGGATGTGGTGACACTACAGCAAGTTACCAACTTAAGCAAAGTTGGTTGCCCAAGCATTTTAATTCCAGAGATTCCTATGTGTTTTCTCAATTATGATGTAAATCTGCAACTGTAATTATTGATCATTTTACTCTTAAGTCCATCCAGCTGTGCTGTAGAGTCACATATGGCTTTAACATTGGACATCTGAGCAGTATTTCAAGGCCTTGCTCTGTCTTACTATGTGCCCTTTAAGTCACAACTGTTTTCCCATTAAAATGGGGGAAATAAATTACGTTGAAATAAAATGCATTCATCTTCCTCCAGAGCTTTCAAGACTGAGTTGTTTATATGATTGCTATTATACAAAAACAGTAGTATTCATATATGTATATGCAGGCATATGGACACCTACACATAAACATCATTGTGTTCTGTATGCATGCATTTGAACAAACATTCATTGGGCAAAACATCTATTGCTCCTAGTTACATCTGTTTGAATGCCAACCTTGAAAAATCAGAAACAGGGCAGATATTAAAAGGATTGTTGACCAGAAATTCCAGGTACCTTAAAAAGGATTAAACCCAAAGATAACCCCAAGCTCTTTGTTGCTTTGGTAATCTAGGCTTTGTAGCCACATGCACTACCACTTGGACGTGCATGTGTATACATAAGCTATAAAAGGCATGCGAATACATCCACACACAGGTACCTGTACCTCTATTTGCAAGTGTGCGCTCATCTTTATTTGACAAAGAAACATAGAGTGCACTCACACATCCACTATTACAGTTGGGATTGAAGACATAGCACAAACTGTAATATATACATACCCAGTGGGATTTAAGATTGGTTGGTAAGGTCTTTAAATACTGAAGAGAGAGAAGGTAGATACTTGAGTTTAAGTATATTTGCTAGTTATGAGTGTGGAGGGAAATATTTAAAGCTTTCCAGACTACAGCAAGGAAACAATAAGACAGTATAATAATTCTGTCTGGGCCCAAGAAATAAATTGAAATTAACTGCAGAGCTGAATGATTTCTGCTAAAAGATGAGAGAGTGAGGCATCACTGAATGCATGATCTAGTAAATGGTGTTTGCTTAGGGAATGGTAGGATTATCTTTAAAAAACCTCACAGTATCTAATTTTGGGGTTGGAGGATGGCATATTTCTACTTCTGATGAGTCACTTCTATTCATAGAAGCATACACAAATATAGTTCCTTGCACTGGCTGTGACTTCTCCAAAAGAACTACATCTATCCCAAGGCAAATTATGAAATTTAGGCTGCCTTTCTCTTTTCTCTCTAAGAACTTGACTAGATGGGTTAGATCAATACAGACTTGTTGATTCACAACCATTATGTGATTCCTGATACATATAACCTCTACAAACTTCAGCAGCTGGGAAGAGGTACTTAAAAGTCTGATAAAGCCTCTGACTGATGGAGACCTTACTAGAGGGAATATCAGGCAATTGCTCATCTGCTTGGACAGTCTTGCCATGTGATTTTGTGTCATCAGCAAATTTGCCCTATCATCCAGATTGTTAATGAAGATTCTAAATGGGATCAGACCCAGTAATGACCCCTGGGGTATGTCACTAGTTACTGGCCTCCAGCTAGACTTCGTGTCATTCATCATGACTCTATTCCTCTGTTATGTCCTCTGCTCCTCCATTAGCATTTTAAAAAAAATCCTTCTAACATACCTGAATGGCTAATCCTGTGCCTGGTGAGGCCTGGGGAGAGGGGAATTGCAGTGTGGGCTTTATTTTGGTGTTTGTAAAGCTGCAAGGAAGTAAAGACATCTATTGAGAGACTAGTCTAACTCAAGTGATCTGGGTTCAGCACACAGCTTTGCACTGTCTCACTTGAAGAAGTGCTCTAAACTGTGTTTCCACACTTCTCAGCAGCACCTTTTTATTAGCTAACCTTTTAAAAAGGAGCAGTTTGTGTAAATCCTAGGCAATGTGCAATGTCACCACTGACATGCACACTGAAAGGAGAAAATAAGAAATCAGATGGTGCCCCAGGACTACCAGGGCTTTGTGCTCATGCAAGAGACTACTTGCTGCATGTGACTAGAGGAGTCAGTGAACTTTATGCAGTTACTGCTCTCTCCCTCAGAGGTGTCCAAAACAAGCCATTAGCATTGGTTCTCATAGGTTTCTTCAACAGCAGTTGACAGAGATAGCCAGAGGAAAGCACTGAAAACAGTTTAGCAAAAAAAAACCATCAAAAAATGCAATTTTGGCTTTAGAAAAAACAAAACAACAAACAAGCAGAACAGAAGCAACTTATATCTGTCACAAGCACACCTCTGCAGCTAACACTTGAGTTTTAGGAGGATAGTGGGGAGTTATCATATGTGATCATTTTGAGGAGAATTGTTTCAGGTGCAATTTCAGAATATCAGTATTACCTGAGAACTTGAAAACCTGCAAACTTGTATTTCTACCACTTCTAATGGAGGAAATGTGTCTAGAGAGGCATACTTGTGATTCCTAACCCATTTCATGACCTTATCAGTTCATTTGCTGTTTGTTAGGCAAGAATCAGTGTTCTGTCAGAGCTGTGTTTCTGCTGAGTGCTCAGAAACCAGCTGGAGCATCCTTTTTCCAGTAGGAAATCTGGTCCCAGACAGCCAAACCTTTGTCATCTCAAGTGTGAACTAAATCATTACTTTTCCTGTGCTCCTGAAACTACCTGGGAACTTCTAGTCTGGAATGAAACTCTGCAGAAATCTAAATAACATTTCCATGAGCAGCAGATTATATCAGTGTTCAGTAAACTGCACTGACCTGACCACTAAATGGATTTTCAGTTGAAGTTCAGGCAGTGGTTTGGACTTACAGTGATTTGACTTAATAACCTGCAATGTATTCCTCCCAGCTTTTGGAGGAAAGAATGTTGCATGGTGGTTGGTAGGCTTGCATGCAACGTTATGTGCAGAGTGTTAGAGGTTATGCTTATTTAAAAAACTGCTACACATTTGGTGTCAGAAAAGATCCCTAGATACCACAGTAAAAAAGTAGATAGATACATGAGTAATGATTAGAGCTTATTGTATGGTACTGCAGATCCTTGGTAGAGTCAGCTTTTCTGTAAATCAAAGAATGCCTCTACATGGAGCTATGTGCTGAGGGCATTTTTCTTGAATCAGTACATCAGCAGTTTAACATACCATAAAACTAAGCAGTGTAACGATGATGATCATTTTCTACTATATTAGATGTCAGAAGCCTGTGTGTTTTGTAAGAAAACTGCCAGATATAAGGTTTTGTTACACTTAGCTCTTCTGAGGATTTAAAGGTTTGTGGAAAAAAGTGCTGTTGGTGAGAAAGAAGCTCACCATACTAGCGGGAGTGATATTTGCCTTGGAGTAAAATTTGTTTCACTTTAAAGAAAAACAGTAACAAAAAACCAGGAAAGCAACAAAGATGTACGCTCACAGGTAGACTGGAAGGAAAATCTGCATCAAAGGAGCCAGAGCTGATCATCTTCATTTAGTTCCACCTCTGGTTTGATTTTGTTGCCAAGATATTTCTCCAGACTTTGTCCACTAGGACTCTGAAAAGCAGCTGCTAAAAGACTGAAAATTATTTTGATCCTACTTTTGATCTGAGTACCTGACAGATTTGCTGCTATAGCCTAGAAAGAACCCGGGCTCAGGAAGCAGCACCATTGTCTGCTGATAAGCCTGGTACAAAACTGTCCTCCAATGATCTGCTGTGACCACCCTCCTGGGCTTCTCTCTCCTTATTTTTACTGTGGCTTGTGTCACTGTCTGTTCCTCACTTGCTGCTCTCAATGTGAGCTCCTTCTCTGTAATTGCTGTTACCTAGAAGAAGATCCTGTCTCACTTCACATTGCTGTGTCTATCACATTTTGTGTCTCTGCTAGGAGTGTGCCTCATCATGCTTGTCTTTCCTTTCTCATTTTCTTTAAAGTTGTAAGTGAAAGCTATGTTAATTTTGCTTCTAGCCAGAGCAGAAGTTTGACCTGTAAACCTCGTGCACAGGCATAAACAGGACATAACTAATCTGCAGCTCCCATGAGATACTGCAACATTGCTTGCCATTTAAAACCTTTTGGGTTTGGTAATGTATTTTTTCAAGAATTTCCATGAAAGGCACTTCTCACCATCCCACCACGTACCCCCATAACCCAGCCCCAGAACTGTTCTGAAGAAAAAGCAAAACCATTTTTGTAAGAGTTTCCTTAGTGAGTCCAAAAAAAGCTAATCAAGAAGAACTTGGAAAATCCTTTCTGTTTGTTCTGCATTTAGGTCCAGGGTGACCCGCCATTGGCCATCTGGCTGCATTACTGCAGGGGAAAGAAGTGAGAGCACTGCTTGGCGAAGCAGCTTTGATCCTGCCTGGCATCCATGTGGGGTTCAGGCTCCAGCCCTTCTGCTGTTTTCTTCTGGGAACATTACTCATATCCTGCACACTTCTTCTCCCTCCTTGGATTTTACGTTCTTCAGATGCTGGTACCTCTATCCTAAACATTTAGATCTCCTTCACTGTAACTACAATGATTACAGAGTGCTTGGGTTTACTAGAGGCTGTGCAAACATGCTGATTAATTATAACTAATTACAGATCTTTAGTTTTTTTAATTATTATTTTTTCCACACCTTAAATTCTTCAGCTTACTAATTTTTGGTTTGTTTTTAAGACCTATTTATTAATTGGAGGAGGGGGAAGAGAGGGTAATCTGGCATAATATGCCTTTTTTGTGTAATAAGAAGTTTATTTCAGTTGCAATTTAAAATTTTCAATGTTTAAAATAAGACTAAGCTGAATAATTTGGTTGGCTTCTCCATGCTGTCAGCATCTTAAATCAATTAACAGGCTCAACTCTGTGTCTGCAACAGTCTGGCTAAAGCCTCCATTTCCTTCAGGATTGTAGGGTCCATTTGACAGGCCATGGGGCCACTTTTCTGTTGGATCCTGCTGCCTGCAGATGCCCCAGAAAACCCTCTCACACAGCACTTTCAAATCCAAGAACAGCAGAATCCAGATCTGAACATTAGGATTTTGTAGAAAAAACAAAGAGATTGGCACTGCCTCATCCTGATGTGTAACAAAAATTAGTTTCTCCTTAACCATGTATGAAAGTTAGTTCAGATAAAGTGTAAGATAGTAATGAAATGGAAGAAATACATTTTAATTAGATTGTCAGCAAGATAATATAAACAAAATCCTAAACTTCCCACCATTAATGTCTCCCCACTGAGCCCTCCTGCCATTGTTCCTCTCTCCTTCTGATTGCTTTTTAATAACAGCTTCTGTGTGGCCTTTGTAAATAATCCTCTCATTACAGGTTTGCTTGAAACATGCAATCAATTTATTAAGGTATTTTCCAGGAGAAATTAGCAGGTGCAATAACGCATAATTATTCTGGTACTCATTCATTTTGAAAACCGGAGGTTGACCAGGCGCCACCATTGCTTCTGCCAACCTCAGCAATCAGTTCGATAGAATTTGAATCACAGCAATATTCAGATTAATCCAGGCTGGACAGGCAATGGCATTTTCAGGAAGACTAAACAATTATAAATTATCTGCATTTTCCTCTCAGAAGCAGTCTTTGAAACAACTAGAGAAATTGGATTTTTGATTAGGTAATTTTTTTGGTATTGTATATATGCGTGCGTGTGTGTATGCGTGTGTGTGTTGTTTGATCCCTGAAAAGAATACTAATTCTTTATAAAAATCAAAAAGTAAAGATTGAGAGGGAGAAATACAGAAATTATTATGCATCTTTCTTTAGATTTAAAATAAATGTGTAATAAATGATATAGTAAATGATGAACAGCTTCCTCTGCCACAACAGTAGGGAGAATGAGCTCACTGGGTGCATGAGGGAACTCAAGACTACTCAACCACAGTTCCTCTGTGGAGCATATATGCCAATATGAGTTGGAAGTATTTTGGGTTTGAGTTTTACTGTAGAAATAAACTCTTTCTACATGAAATAAAATAAGCATTTTGACCATATTCAGTAATATTTTAGTTCACATTGCTTAAGATCAGCCAAGTAGGGGAATTGCTAATATCCAATAGCTCTTCATTTGTAACTGAGAAATGAGCTTGGTATATGTGGGCTAGTTGCTGTTAACAGATGTATTCATGTGAATTACTAAGTATGACTGGAAATGAATGGTTATCTGACAGAAAGATATGGGAATATGAGGATTCAGCTATTCTTCTAGGATGGGAAGTCTCTTCATAGCAGGACAGAGTCAAAGAAGAAAAATTATACTGGGGCTTTGGAAGAGGAGAGCTTCTTTTTGATGCAGATAAGAACAGGGCATTTTCAAAAGCGGAAAATGCCAAAGATGAAAGCTTTGCTATAGCTGCTTTATGACAAAGAAGAAAATGTTGTCTGTTGTCACAGCAATCACTGCAACATCCCTTATAATCAGAAAAATCACATTTAATATATGACTTAAGTAAATTTAGAAAACAAAAATGTTTGATTTTTTTTTTCCCTTTCTGTATGGTTAAAGCCAAAAAACTGAGGCTATGAAACAAACAAACAAAAAATGTTGGCATTTTGTCTGGATCCTTTCTCAGTGAACTCAATATTTTGGTTTCCAGCTCAAAATTAATATCTTAAGGCGACTAGAAAGGTAACCCTGCCAAGTGCATGAAAAGCACACCGCCTCACTATTGCAGTGAAAAATAGAGAGGAATCAGAAGTTAGCTGGTCATTATTGATGTTGCATTGCTCGGAAGACAAAAAGATAACACGGCTGGCTTTCTTTGCATTATTGACAACATAATGTTTTGAGCAAACTAATCAGAAATGCCTCAGAAGACAAACTGAGAACACATAATGGTAAGTACCATGGTTCATTTCTGCAGTGTTGCTTCCCACATCCAACCAGATTTTAAAATGATGTAGAAATTAATAGCCTTAAAAATCACGTCTGACTGTAACTGAGAATAAAGTCAGCAGAGTCAGCTGAAAAATGCTATTTCTACCATTACATTCCCTCAAAGGTCTTCTTTATGTATATGTATATATATAAGTAGAAAGAATTTTGTCCTCTAAGTTCTGTTGCTGTGAGTTGCCTAGCCAACTCAAAATGCATTCATTTTTCTGGTGAATGCTGGCCAAAGAATAGATGTGCTTCAGTAGAAATAATTTTTTAATTACAGTATGTGAAAAACTGTTGTGGGTTTGTATCTTTAATTTTGATCTCCTCTGAAAAGTTGTGTGCAGACTAAGTAGCTGGCTAATAGATGCTGAAACTGTGCCTTATCTTTAGCATAAATGAGGGAGTGGATTGCTAAAGAGGGAGCAGGGCACTACGCAGGGAAAACTACTGGTCCTAAGGAGCGGTAGCTTCTACTTATTTCACATGGTTGACTTGAGTAGGAGATGTCTAAGATTTGTTATCTAGGAGGCTAAAGTCCCACAAATATTTGTACACTGTGCAGGCACAGAAGATTGTACAAGTGTATACTGAAAAACAAAATGGGATGAATTATTAAATGTACTGTTACAAGCACTACTTCCCTGGGGAGATTTAAAGCAGAGGCTTAGAGGAGAAACTGTTTAAATTTGAGCTTCTTGAGCTATCTAGTTCTGTTAATGGGAACCATCAGCAGCAAATGCAGGGGGAATAATGGCGTATCACCATATTGCACCCTTGGTGTTACTACAGACAGAACATCGCATCACATTTGTAGATGGAAGGCCCAGTTCTTGTTAAGTTACAATGTTATTGAGATCCAAAACATGAAATCCTGATCTTTAAAAAGTGTTATTGGTCTTTGGGAAAACATAGGTGAAATGAAAGCTATAGGCAAGGTATGGGTTTCATTTTACCTGCAACTTTATTCTACATTTTTCTTTGTTATATCCCCGACTATGTCTTCTGCTAACATTTAATCTTGTCCTAGTATTCCTTTCATTAATACCTTTCTGTGCTTTCAGTTCTAAATTCGGATTCCCTCTGTTCAAAGGCTGTTCTCATCTTCCTTGCACCTCTGTGGAGTGAACTCAATTTTGCTTCTAAGAGGGAGCTGCATTTAACGAACTGATTCCCAAAGAGATCCATCAGGGCTCATTCTGGCAGAAGAAATTCTACAAGGATACTTTCACTCACATTTTCCCTCTCTATAATATTTCTTTTTACCTGTCTTTCCCTTCAATAACAGCTACACTCCATTCATCAAGGCATCTGTCTGTTCATTTATCTCATCTATCTGTCCTTCCAGTTCATCTACATAATACATCTATGTATTAGTCATTCACATAGGGCCATAAGTCAAGTTCTTCCCGTAAGTGAACCAGTCAACTTTTTCTGTATGTTTCCCCTGTTAATATGCTCTCTCTTAATATGTTATTCTTCATATATAGTAAACTATTTTATCTTCACACACAACACATATTTATGCATAGATCTCCATGACTAACAGCATTGAATATTAAAACACTCCCTGAGCTAAGGGCAGAAAGGAAGACAGAAGGAAGGATTGTACGTGTGAAAACAGAAATGCTTATATCAATGAGAACTAAACAAAAAGGCATCCAGACCCTGCTCAAGATGCAATGGTAGGTATTCCCATACCATGTTCCTACCATAATTTTTAGGACTTTGAAGAAACCACTTTGCAGCAGAACAAAACAAAACCAGAATTTACATGAGTATAAAACTTATCATGTCCATTTGTCCTGTGATGTAATGGACACCCATGCCTATACAGTAGAGGATTACAATAAAAGAAATTTGTCTTGGTGGAAGAAGATCAAAAAAGACAACTGGATACTGTGTGTGAGAGAAGGGGGCGGACATAACAGAACACAGGAGTATCTAACTGGACTATACGGTTTGGATTATACATTTTATAGGATCTCATGCAAAACTGTGGAGATAGCAGTGACATTCTGTGTAGCCTTGCAAAACTGTCCTTCTTTTTTCCCATGCTGAGCTTGAGAAAGAAGAAATGGTTTTAAAAAACAGAGAAAATACAAATTTGGACAAAAGAATTTATGACAAGATTGGAAGGTGGAAAATATTTGATCATACCCTGATGCACTGATAATGGCAATATAAAAGATGGGAAGAAAAAACTAATTCACTGTATCAGAAGATAAAGGGATAAGAAAAAATAGTTGGATTCTGTGGAAGGGGAAAATTAAAATTGATAGCAGCAAAAGATTCTTAAATTGAATTCTTACGGTACAGAGCCACTGGAATTAGATGTAGTGTTAAGAGAAAGGAAGAATTGACCTACTTAACAGTGAAAGAAATTGGACAATAATGAGAAACATATGTAGGACGAAGGGTATGGGTGTTTTAGCTGCACTGATTGAAGTGCTTTGTAGCTCTTGGTGCTTCAGGTTTTCATACAGTGGGATGTGGAATTCTATGGGCATCCAAAAGAACTATTATATGTACCACCAACTTTCTGACTTCATTTTTGGGCATGGGCCGGTGGGCACCAGCCCTTTCACATGCACATCTCCCTCATCCTGGTTTCAAAGGGAACCTCAGGCACAGGGACATACTCGTGCCTAGTCCTGGTGTGGATGTAGTACCCTATGGCACAGCATGGTCCAGCTAGTAAACCTGATAAGGAAATTCTCTCACCTGGTTACAGGCATTAACACCATGGATGTCTATTGATGACATCATTGCACTAAGCTCCCGTACAACCATAGGAGAGAAAGAAGCTGTCCTAGAGAACATTCATCTCATTCAAATGCAGATGCCAGATACTGGTTGAATGGACTTCTGTTCCAAAGTTTCTTTTTGTTTTTGTTTGGTTGGGTTTTTTGCGTGTTTTTTTTTTTTTTTTTTACTGTAGGCAGCACAGGGGCAAGAGGCTGAGATTTGACATGTACATGGTATACATTTAGGTCCAGCAAGAGCAATCACACTGCCAGAATCAGAGTACCCCCACAGGTGGACAAGTCCTGGGGATCTTCTTGGTGATCTTCAGCTTCATAACGTCTTCCTATTTGGGTCTGAGTCTAACTGGTCAGACTTCTGTCTGGATATTAGGAGGACTAGTCTGTGAAAAGATAGAACTATGGCCTGAGACAGTTGTAATTTAATGTAAGAAGCTCTAGAAGAAAAAAAAAAACAGAAAAGACTGAAGGGAAGACATAAATATGAATGTAGTTACTCTAAAAAGAGCTAAACAGAATTAATTATCACTTACTTTCTATGAGATTCAGTTTAAAAATATGATCCTTGAAAATGAAGAGGGCTGAATGACCCTACTAGGATTTTTTATCACTTCTTCACTATCTTTCAGTCTCTTCAGCCTAGGTGGAGGAAGGGCTGAGCTCCATCCTTCCCTAGTTAAACTTAGTAGGCAGTGTCACAATCTGGAAATGTGTTTGGGGTTATTGGGCTGCTCTGAATTGCCTGCATAGGATTTATGATTGTCACTATTTTTAAAGCATTTCTTGTCTTTTTTTTTTTTTTCCTTTTTTTTGTTTTCTTCATTTCCCTGTAAGGCTTCTGGTGCATTTGGACATTTGATTATGTATGAAGTCTTGTATGATAGTTAATTAGCATTCTGAAGGAATACTTCAGTCTATGCATATTATTTGCACAGGTTAAGTATTCCTGATAAGACTTCTCAAATCAGACAAGCTGAACTTAACTTAATTAGACCTAAGAATACTCATGGAGAAGGTAAAAGGGAGCTTGCCCAAGCGTTTGTACCATGGAAATGAGAAGAAGGGGCATGAAGGGTAAGTGTGCAGGAGGGAAAATCACCCCCAGTCTTAAAATAAAGAAGACAAGAAGAGAGAGATGTCATGAAATGCTTACAGCTATTCCTGTGCTCTCGCTGTAGCAAAGAATGGGGAATGACAAACCTTTTTAGAGTCATCTTTACCTATGGGACAATCTAGGAAACTGATTTGGTTATTTTTGGAAGGAGAATTAAAGATGTAAGTGGTCAGAAATAATTTAATTGCTAGTACTTTAAGGCACCACGTGCAAATGTATGGCTGCAAAATCTGCTGTGTCATTGCAGCCAACCCTTTGGATGTATTTTTTCCTTTTCCTAAAATTAAGGGCAACAAAAACATTGTAAATAGAACTGTGTTTCATTGTGACATGTTGTTTCATCAGCGTCAAGATGTTCCTGGAGAATATGTCAATGTTGATGAAATTTTTATTGGAAAGGGGCTGAAACAAATCACTTCAGCTGTCTTGTTTTATTTTGGTAATGTCAAAACATTTTGTTTTGCTAAGGTGAAGACATATCATTTTGACTGCACCATTTTGATTAATTGACTTTTGTTATATATATATTAATTTTTTTTATTGAATTTATATAAGATTTAAAATGGTCTATTGTACTGAAGATTGAAGATTATGTTATAATGTTTTCTCTTTAACAGAATAAAGTATTTTGACATAATTAAACATTTCAGCATCAGCAAATCAAAACAATTTGACACTACCAAAATTGTTGGTCCTTCCAAAAGCCTTAGAAATTTGTGTAGCTGTCAGAAATGTGGATATAAGGCAGTTTTGTTTGAGGTTAAGAGAAAATAAATTTTTTAAAAGCTGAATTTTCCTTCACAGCAAAATTACAGTGTCTCCTGCCTCTAGAAATCAGATGTATCAAGTCCAGAAGCAGCTCATCCTTTGAGATATGCTCCCACATGCCATTTGGCATCCAGGTAATTATGTGGGGAATCACTGTGTGGTCACCATGTCTCCAAATTTTTGTATGAGCATTTGCTAATCAAACAAAATACCTAAAATAAGAAATACATCTTCAATTTCTGTTTCAACATTCAGGGATTATATAAAATCATCTAAAAATGTGAAATACAGGCATTTCTCATCAAATTTGGCAAATATTCAAAGATGAGAAAATATTCTTCACTTTGAAGGTAACAGTTTGCTTGGATATTTTATCAAGATCGCACATTTTGAAAATATATGACCTGTCCTCACAAAAAAACACTGTAGTAATACTGTGTAACTCCGTAACAGTTTAAAGGGAATTCTCCTTGACCACCAGAGATAGACAGTCTTGTGTCCTGAAGAATGAGAACAGTGATATTTTCTTTTGTGATATTTTCCTGGATAACAGTCAGCAGATGCTAATCTTGTGCATATAGCTGCCAAATCCTTTCTTCAAATTTACAAAGCTTTTTTGCCTTATTGAGAGAAATAACACTGTGGAACTGAGAGTTGCATAATAAGCAGATTAATTTTACTGATTGCTGTGTTGGAAAATAATGCCCTTTTTGTCCATTGTAAATCTGCTGCCTTTAAATGTCATTGAGGACTCCTCTTGCATTTCATGAATAAGCTGGTCTTCCTAATGTGGAGCATGTTTATATGCCTTGATGTTATCTTCTCAGCTTCATCTCATGACCAGGTCACCTTTGACCACTCACTACCAACAGACATCACTAAAACATTGTAAGACAGCATATGACACAAAAGGGAACTTCTGCAATGGTTTTGCTGGTTGCATAGGTATCTGCCTAAGGTCTCTGTTGTGGCTTAACAAACCTTCAAAAGGAAAAGCTTTCCCTAGCATTATATTTGTTTACCCCTTTCACTCTCTCTTCCCTCTGAAGCAGCAGTTTCTCTGACTTCAGATGAACGCTTAAGAAACATGGGGAAAAAGATTTTACCTTTGATGAAGACAAATTCCCACATGCTTAAATTTGGTATTCTATCAATGCATTAGTTTTATCAATTAAGAAAAAAAAAAAAAAAAAAAAAAAAAAAAAAAAAAAAAAAAANAAGAAAATAAGTAAGATAGAGGATGGAATATGAAACACCAGCCCAGCCACAATCCCTTTGTTGTTTATAGAAATTTGATTTCTATCAGTTGTGGGAAATTAATTAGCATCCCTACTCCTTCTGCAAAAGGTGGTGAAGTGCTGGGGCCTAAGGCATGGGCCCTGAATTAAAGTTGACCTGTGGATAAATCACAACCTAACAGTATGTTTTGTTTCCCCCATTGGCTTCAGGTTCCAGAGGCAGAATCTGGCCCACCTGTGTCTTGGTGGCTCCGCCCTCTCCCAGGTGGTTGTGGTTGGGGTAGTGGGCAAGGCCAAGGCTATATCAACCAGGAGCCGATTAGTTTGTGTGTGGCTTTTGTTGGGCCTGGTTATACCTTGTTCAGCTCTCTTGGTGGTGTCCTTCCATGTGAAGGGCCACTGAGGAGCCATCTCTGTCTGTTGTGTCCAGTAGCAGACGATGCTGGCACCACGTGGGCAGTGGAGGAGCTGGGTCCTTGGGAACCTATGGCAGGACTGTCCGAAAGAAGACTTCTGAGGGGATGTTGCTGAGTTCAGTGTTGGCCTGTGTGATCAGGTAACCGACAGCAGCATAAAATGATGATGGCTGAACCAGCACAACAGGTGAGCAAGAGTGCAAGAGGTTTGGTTATTTAGAAGTACGTGTGACAGAATGGTGGTTTGATCCTATTAACAGCATTAAAAAACAATATAGTGAGGAATTTGATGTAAGGAATAATGAATGGGTTTAGTTGCTTTAATTGTAGCCTAAAAAAAAAATGTTGAAATAAGAAAGTGTAAAGTTTGCTAGTTTGGTTTTTTTTTTTTTCTACTGTCCCAGTGAGGAACATTATCTGTGACGGAATATTTCTGAGTCTTTCATCTTTAACGGAGGAAGTCTTTAGCATAGCTGTAGCTGTGTACAAAATATGGCAGATACAGCAATTTAAAGATGTTTAAATAGAAATGCTAGTGGATTTAAAAACAAAACAAAAAAATTAGCCCCCAAACCACAAACAAACCCAAACAAAACCCCCCAAATATCAAACCTAAACACTGTAAGAGTTTGTTTTACAAGAAGAAAGCATGGGAAGACTGAGATGAGGAAGTGCTAGAAGAGCACTATCCCCAGCCAGAGGAATGGGCAGCACATTGGGTGAGCTGATGGTTTACTGGCACCAGCACTTGTTATGAGTAAGTGTCCTGCTCAGCCTGGCTGGACAGAGCAGAGTCCTGCTGTGTGCGATAGGCCTTTGCTTTGAGGATCCCAGAGAAGAATCAGATAAGATATGATGCTCTAAAAATCTGTCTCTGACCCTGTTTTGCAGGTTTCCAAAGCTCTTTACCTGGGCAAAGTGTTTCAGATGTGCTGCAGTAGGGCCTCAGCTAAATCTAAGCCTTTGACCTGAGCATTTGATCAGATCTCCTGGATTAACTGCCTAGCTGAAATGGCCTCCTAGGTAGGATTTTATTTTAGATGGTCAAAGCTGAGGTTAACAAGGTCAGGAGATGTGAATTCATTGGAGATTAAGACTGAATTCAGAGGTAAATTCTGCAGTTAATTTCCTTTGCAGATATTAATAATGCAGGAGGCATAGCCAAACAGATGTAGGCATTAGTATGAAAAAGCATGATGTGCTCAGTGAAGGGAATATCTAAGCAGTAAGGACAAAGGGGGAGTGAGACAAATTTTTTGCTGAGTTTCACCCTGCTTGCTACTATATCACCCTGAGGGAGGAGTGGTGGTGAGATGGGAAGAAGTCACTTCCACTGCTGCTGTTGAAAATCCTTCTCCATGTGCATAGGAAAGCACAGATTTTGATATCTTTAGGCCTTTCTTGGCACTAAGTAGTTCACACATCTTGCCATAACAAGGAGCATGGCATGTTTGTTCAGATTAGCAGTGCAGTGTCACTAAAAAGGGCATAGTATCAAACCTGTGGGGCTAGAGGTAAGAGTGTGTTGCTCTCTGAGATCTTTTTTTTAACATATTGTGATATTTTAAAGAAGAAAGGCTAAGGATTATGGTTCACAGTCTTTGTGCAATGAAGTGAAAAGGAAAGCCTTTCTAAAGGAGGAGTAATGAGGTTGGTGATGGGAGGGTGGAGGCCAGGGGTTCTGGAGTCCAGGCTCTACTAAAAGCAGTTCAGGCAATATTGCATGATTGGCTGTACCAAGCTGCCTCCAGAAATCCCTGTTTCCTCTCCTGTATCACCTATACTTCATTCATGAGATTACCCTTTCTCCGTTTCTCTGGACTTAGAAACTGCTTCTCCTGTCTTCCTCACATCTCTCCCTTCATTCTCTTCCCTCTTACTGTGCATTTGCGTCTAATCATTGTCCTCAACCCTGCCCCAGTGCAGAGTGGGACTATTTGCCAGATCTCTTTCCTTCAGATAGTGAAGCATGGTAAAGGTATGAGCATGGTACCTCACTGTTTCATGAGATAGAAGTTAACCCTTGTTAGACAAAAAAGGATTTGAATCAGACCAGATTCAACGCATGGCTGGTTTCCTTGCTGTTTTTTTAATGGTGTCATGACAAAGGAAAACCCTTTGAGCATTTTACCAAAGCAACACAGAGATGAATCTATTCTATTTTGATTAGAAAATCCTCTTTGTATAGGTCACTTTCTTCATATGGCTAATAAGTTGTTCTGGCTCTACATAGTTTTGGGGGGTTATGTGAAGCTGTCCATTTTGCATGTATAAAAATCAACAGAGGGGGAAAAAGTTATGTATTCCAGAGGATTTTCTAAAGACTCAAACTTTGGGGTGGTGGGGAAGATGCTACAGTCCTATCGACTAGGACACTGTTTAATATCCTAACATGGCTCATTAGATGGAAGTACCTTAACAGGAAGACACACTTAGAAATCCTCTGAGACCATCACATGGTCTGTCCACTGGGTGTGATTCTTGACCCGCGTCTGGATTAGCACTGAACGCTACCTTGCATACTTCAGGAGAATAGCAACAAGACACTGAGTTGCATGACTGAAAGAATCTGTCCCTGTCCTTTCCTCTGGCAACTATTGGCAGATGGCATTTGCAGCTACATTTCCCAGGAAAAATCTTAACAATTGATACTCCATTGGGCAACATAAGATAGTTGATTTTGTAGTACATGTGTCCTCTGATTTGAGATAGAGCTGCTTGAAAAAAAATGAGAAATTCTTCTCTTTTTATAGAAAGAGCATGTGTGTTGGCAAGTGTGGTTGCTGTTGGATTTGAGCAGTTCTATCAAAACCATGCTCTGTACAAGAATGAGCTTCTCTCAACCTGTGATCCCTGCTCAAACCAACTGTGGAGATCACTGTTTTTTTCATAATGAAAGGAAAAATGTGGGGTTTTTTTGTTGAGCTCTCTACTAGTCTGCATTTTAGCTACCACGCTTACCTAATACAAGTGTTTTCCTTTGAAAATTTACACTTCGCTGATGCGTTCTTTGTGGACTCTTGGGCATGAAAGAGTTAGTGATTTTTGCTTTCTTTTGAGAATAAGAGCCAAAGTGCTGTAAATAGCTATAAGTTTTCTCCTTTTGCTAAAAAGCATGAGACAGCCACAGTGACAAGTACGAGCAAAATACACAGTCTACAATAATTTTGCATAATCAGGCAGGGAGGAAAAACTATTCCTCACCTTGCCAGTATGTAGCTACAGAACAATGTTTGCATCTTCAGCAGCCTGAAACAGATGAATTCTCAATATGATCTGAAGTCCGCCAACAGGAAGAAAGCCTCTCAGATGGGTAGTTAGTTTTTGGCTTGTTAGGGGGGAAGCCACATTCAGGCAAGGGTAGGAATTCTGCTCTCTGCTCCCAAAGGTGGGAGCCCTGGCAGTCTGGGGCAATGATGCTGTGAGTAAGCTCTTCACCAAAGTTCAGTATAACTTTTCCCTTCAAAAGGAAAAGTAATCAGTGCAGTGATGGCATACTAGGATGAATCCAAACTTCTCCTTGCTTGTCTCATGTTTCACAAGGGTTTCTTCTAAAGATGAACACCTACAGAATCACCTGGGGCTGGGAACAACACATGCTGCAAAGAATCTGTGTGGCATTTGTAATTAATGGCATGCAGCAATGTGTGGAAAAAACCAAGAAACTAATGAGAATGTCAATCATATTCCAGCTGCAGCAAAGGAGGGCTGCTGAGCACATTGTTTTTTGGTTTGGGTTCAAACTGATCCCTCTTTGCCAAGCTGTTTTCTTGCTCTTGTAACCAGGAAAATCCTGGTGTTAATGCAGCAAACCAGGTTCTGGTTTCTCTTGTTTGATGAAACTGATGCTTTTTCTTTTCACCTTGACAATGTCTCTTCTGATTAGAGTCCAGCAGCATGGTAATGGCCTTTACAAGCTGACACGGATGTTAAATAAAAATGTTGAGAATGTCAAGAGGAGGGGAGATGATGGGTAACAACAGGAGTAAAGGGGAGGGTGGGGGGTAACCCCTTAAACCAGCCTCTGGGCATAAGACTGCCTTTGAAATGATGGCTTAAAGAGAAGTAGAGATGAAAAATGCTACTGATTGTCTCCAACATAACTCACACGATGTAACCCAGGGAAATATAGAAATGCATGGCAGCAACTTACTGTTTTATTTCCTATGAGGTTGCACTTGGAAAAAAGGATATGGGGGGACACCCAAAGAAAAATGAGTAATGCAGACTTAATTATTTAATTTTGAATCCAGCAGAGAAATGTTGTACTTTTTCTTTTTACTTGAAAAACTGTGACCATCCTTGTTCGGTATGGTTACATTTTCTGAAGGATGAGTTCAGTATACAGGAATTGTAAATATCTCCTTTTCATATGTCATGCTCTATTTACCTGTTCATCAAGACCTGGCAGTGTAGTAAAGCTGCAGTAAGCAATGTATCTAGCACCTGTCTCAGGTGTAGCCCTGCTACCCTGTCTTCCTGGAGAATATATATAATTTAGGAGCATCCTCATTTTCAGTGCCATCTCTAGCATAAAAAGGATAAGTTATCCAGTCCTAATGATTCAGTATTATTAAGCTTTCTATAATGAGGCCTCAGTTGAATAGAGCATTTTGAGACCTTTGTGAGGGAGGGTTACTCTTTTTGCCTCTTCACCTGGTAAACATTCTCTGCTGAACTAGCTGGTTCTTTGCTCTCATGTATCTGCATTCATTTCAGCAATAACAAAACTTTGCCTTTCTACCCAGGGCATTGAAAGCATCTCAAAACATACATGGGTAAACTTCATTAACCTTTTTTAAGGAAGTAATTTATTATCTCTGTCTGAGAGAACTGATGCAGAGTCATGCTGTTTTTGAAAGCATGTTTGTGGTGTTTTTTTTTCCCTGGGAGGCAATAGGCAGCCTAAACTTCACAACCAGTTACTAACACCTAGGACTGGAATTAGCTAGCAGTAAGGCAACTGTGGTCTTTGACGACTGAAAAATCAGGTTAACTTACATTTCAAAATCCCAGGGATATTTTGAGCTAATTTTCCATTGACTCACATCCTTTACAGCTGAAGTATTCACAGTGATGGATTTCTCTCAGATAAAACAGACCCCCAAATAAGTGTACCCCTGTTAATTGTGCACAGGTACCTGATTGTGCAAGTCATTATTTTATAAATGCAGAAAGCTGGTGAAAATGATGCTGCTTTTATTATTAAGTGTTCAAAAGTGTTTGTCTTTTAAATGCATCAAAACAAAATTCAGATGAAATTGCTTAGCCTGATTCTTCACTGCCTTGCCCTGGTGCAACTTCAATGACATCTGTGGTGTTGTAGAGATATACAGGCTGTGTAATGTGAGGGGAATGTACAGCTTTATCTAGTGCTGATGTCATAACTCCTGTTTTCTGAGCAAGACACGATAGAGACTGCCTAAAACCAGCTTGCCACTATTTCCTTCACCTTCTCCTCCTCAACTTCCTGAGCTTTATGAAATTTTTTCATGCATCCAGCCAGAAGTCACTCACATTTCAATACCTCAATTAATGGTGTGGTGGTTCTTGTTTGTATTGGAGCTGGCAACCCAGTGAATTTGCCTGTGGTGAACTTGATGGCCAGCTTTGCTCTGAACTGTATGTCATCGATAATAGCAAGTGACAATCTTGCCATTCCAACAACTTGATAAATCGACTTGGCTTCAAAATAAGTCAATTTCACCTGTCACAAAACATGGCAGGCTTTCTGGTTTAAATCCCCAGGATCAAACATTTCTGACAGAGATCTCAAAGCACATGAGCCAGCAGGCACACCAGGCAGGTCAGGCTTTCGATAGAGCAGACATTTACAGCACAGAAGAATGAAGGGTGCGAGGGTGTGGAGTGGCAGATTTCCCTGCTCTCTAGGACTGTATTTGACTGACTTGCTCTTTTGTACTGCTTTTAGAACAAATCAATTCTCGGCGCGCTCAAGCGTTTCGTGTTAAATAACTCATTGCACGCAACCACCATGTGCAATGCTCACATCAGGGACCCTCATTAAGACAGGTAGCTTTCTTGAGGCTGTCTGCATCAGCAGTCAGAACCCTAAGGTGGTTTTGTTTAGGTTTAATTTAAGACACTATGCAGTAAGAATGAATGGAACAGGCCACTTCTGTGTGCAAGATTCTGGTTTTGGTATGTGACAGATGCCTCTCTATGGATGTGGCTTGGTGGGCTTAGACCCAATGAGACAATCCTGTCCTCTTTCACAGTGCTAGAGAAGACTGATCAGCAGTCACAGACTTTGTGGCTCTTAGACATATTGTTGTAGGTACTTTTGGTGGCCTCAGGACCTTTTCTGCTGTTCTTATTAAGAAAGAGTCAAAATTTTCCTTGAAAACAATTTATTATTTTAGTGATTTATTTTTATAACAATTTAATTTAATTTTAATGTCTATATATTAAATATAAAATTATTTTTTACAGTTTTTTTATTATTTTAGAGGAGTCATTATTATTTTTATTATTAGGGGATAGCAAATTTGAATATTCAGGCACCTTTGTGGAGCTATGGCTTTTCTTATTTCACTGTAACTTTATCAAGTAAATTATTGCAGTTATCACTAAGAAATGCAACTCCACTGGTAACATTTCTAAGGGTCCTCAAGGCTTTGTTCTGATTTTACAGTCATTTTGTGAGGTTTGATATTAAGAAAGCGACAGCAATTCCTGTTCCACTTTGGACTGGGGAAAAGAATGCAATTTCATTTGTACACCTAAAAGATTGCTATAGGCCTCCAATACAGTCATACTGAGCTTCCTTTAGAGGCTATTGAGACAAATAGATACTTCCAGATCGTGAGTCAGGTGCCTACTGCAGCAAGTCTGAAGCCAAATCAACACCTAAGGCCTATGCCAGCACAGCTGTGCAAATCTGGGCTGGGAAGAAGAGAAATCCCAGGCAGATTTAGCTATACCAACATTCATCCTACTCTTGATCTAGCTAGCCTAGCAAACCTGTCCTTTTTTTCTATCATAATAGGCAATTGTGCTGTTACAAAAGTATATACACTTTTGCAAGAGCACTTTTCTGCGTGCTGAGAGTAATGCACTCTTGGGGTTGGCTTTGAAATAGCAATAGAGCTTACTAAAATGCCATTACAAAACTGTAAGTAGAGGAAACCTTGATTCCTGCAGGCAGTGGCACTTTTGTTTGTTTCTCTTTCTACTTTTTTTGCTTTTGTTTCTGCTGTGAAGGTAACTGGATTAATATGGGGAGAAATGGCTTAGAAGGATCTGGAGCAAGTAACATTCTGCTTTTGCCATGCCTATAGAAATTTGTTTGCTCCTGATTAATATTTGCACAAGAAGTGTTATATTTACGTGAAGTAGAGCTGATATTTTATGCATTTAAAAAGTATGATCATGTTTATATTTTCATTAAAAATGAGCCAGATATTTATGAAAAACAGAAGAATTTGATAAGCATTGATAATATTCAAATCTAGGGGGATGCTTATTTGTCAGAATTTTAAAATCTTAATAGAAATATTTACATAAAATAGCACTCACCACATTGATCAGCTCTCAAAAAAGTTAATTTCCAACACAGAGCAGAAAAATTTCTAGCAGAAGCTTACTGTACAATACCTGAGAATGTTGAATTGTCGGGGAACAGAAATAATACCATAGGATTTATGTACTATAGAAGGTGACCAATATACATTGTTTTTAAAATGAATAATTTTTAACAAATCCACAAGCTGAAATTTGTTCATTAAAAATAATCTTCCAAATACTTGTGAACATTGAATCATAGAAACTCAGAATGGGAAAAGACCTCAAGAGACCAAAATGGTTCTCTGCTTTACCTCACATTAAATATACTGTGAACATACCTACTGGATATTTGTACAATCTATTCTTATAAAGCTCCAGGGAAACATCTCTTGCAGCAGTCCCTACAGAGTCTATTCCCATGCTTTACTCTGGTCTAGATTTTCCTTAATATCTAACTGGAAGAACAGTTTCTTTTTAAACCAAGTAGAATTCCTACGAACTTCTCCTTATTTGTTTTCTACCTTTACTGGCTCTAAAGAGCTATTGATTTTTCTTTTTATAGAAATTAATTGTAAAATGGAAGAATGCTAGCACACCTTCCCTTAGTCTTCTCTTTCTTAGCCTAAACTGTTTGGTTTTCTTTAGCTTTTCCTTATAAGTTAGGTCTGTCCATCTTCTTATCTTGTTTCTTTTTTATTTATATCAGTTTCTTTTTGTCTTTCTCAAAATGTTATCCAAAAGTGATGATAATAATTTGTGCCTTGGTACCAGCATGAGATGAACTGGAATAGTGACTGTGGTTTCTTCTGCCCGGTGTTCCTGCATAACATGGTCCAGTCTGAGACCTTCCCTTTCTGCAACAGCACCCTTTTAATTTTATCATATGTGGCTTGTGGTGAGCTGTACTCACTGGCTCTCCTCTCTGCAGTCAGCTTAGTCACTTTTTCACTTGGTTTATTTTGGGCTTGTGCCTATTGAATTTCATCTTATGGATTTCAGAGTGACTTTCCATTTTTTCAATACATTTTATTTTCAGTCCTGTCTTCCAGGGAGCTTGCAATCTTGCCCAGCTTGCTTCTTACACCTTTTTAAACATCCTTGTTCTGGTCAATTAAAATTAAATCAAAGCCAGGCCAAATGCGTGTGGTATAATGCTTAAAAATCCTCTCCAGTCTGACCATGAGTCAACTGTTCTAACTGCAGGTTTGCACTCATTTAAGAACCCAGTTCCCTGGTTTGTGTATGAAGCTGGTTTCTAACTCTGAGCAACTGTCAGTGATCTAAGAGTTTGTTCTAACAGGAGGGTCAGCACCACAGACTCACTTGAGTTGGTGGTGTCTTTGGACTCCAGAGATTTGCTTTTGTGATACAAATGCTTCCATTTAACAGAGTAAGGAGATCATGACGTGCTTGTGTTGTCACAGCAGGCCTGGATCTGTTGCTAAGCTAATTTTTACCTTAATTAAGTTTGGGTTCAACTAGTCTTTGTGGGTCTGGTTTGGTTTTTATCAGATGGATTTTAGAATTCCTAGAGAATAATACGATCTCAAAAAAAAAAATCATAAACAGGTTTGTACTTAGTGAACAAAACAATCCCAAAAAATTTAATTTGAGGAAAAGGAACAGTGAAAACCTATCATAACTTTGACACATAGTATATATATTTTTTTGCTTACTGTTAGAACATCTTACATTTATTGTTGCTCCTAGCGGCTTTGATATGTCAGGCCCTTGTGTATCATGGGATGAGCTTCACTGTATCTCATAAAGCTTCCATGTATTGAAAACACACACTAGTACTGTAAGAGTCTTCCTTTGTCTAAGAAACTGGCTATTGAAAAGGATAAATTAATCAGCATAGATGTCAAATCACTGTTGTCTTCTATTTATCCTTTTAAAAATTATTTTTTGAGGCTGAACCCTAAATCTGGTTTTATCTAGGGCTGGGATATCTTATGCAGGCAACTTCAACCCAGCTGTGTGAGAACATTTTGCAATAGATTTGCATAAAAGAGCTTGCCCCCAAGCCTACTGTCTTTCTCCACAGTTGGTGTTCCTGCTTCTGCTCATTATCTCATTTTCAATGACTCTTCATATTTCTTCCAGGCATGGTCTAAAAGACTTGCAGGGTGGAAGATCCTCTTGAGGAGGAGGAGTAAGATATGTGGGAAGACAAATCAAAGTCTTCTGGTTTACTAGAGACCTGGGGAAGAACATGCAGAATCTGAAAGGGGTAATAGAGAAGAATGCCTTCAGGGTGCAGGGAGACAGAGTGGGTGAGACCAACACCTTCCTTTCTGGTGGGACTGTTTAAAAGCACTTCTTTCTGTGTCCTTATACTGATCTATGAGCAATCTCTGCAAGTGTGGGTATGCCTGTTCTGTACAAAGGCAATAGCATATAGAAATGTCAGCTTCAACAGCAGTGTGAATGTCCTAATGCAATCATGGGGAGTCTGGCTCCAGAGGAGAGCTTGCTGGGTGCTCAGTTAAAGAATGTAGCCCTATACTGTCTCATACAGCAAGGGCAGGTTGCCAGAAGGATCATGTGCCAAAAGACAGAAAGAGCTGTAGGAGCCTCTGGGGAGCAGAGCAAGGGAAAAGATTGAGGTGAGGGGATATAAGACAGAGATAAGGTGCTCAGAGTATAGGCGTATACTGCAGATTCATTCTCACCATCCTTTCCTGTGGGCTTTTAATTCATTTGAACTCCACTGAATTTCACCCATAGTGAGGACATTCAAACCTGTGCACTGTGTGTTGTGAAAGGAAGAGAAGTAACTTGGTTGTTTTACTACTTCATATAGGCTTATTTTTAAAGCATTTGCCCACTCAACTATAAATATAAGTGTCTATTAGGATCACATTGAATGATGGGTCTTACAAATATAACTATTAGCATTGCATTGGATGATGTATATATGTGGATGTGTTTTTAAACGTATGCTTGTGTATCTGTACCCATACAGATCTTCACGCCTCTCAACAATGTCATAATCTGCATTGTGTCGTTATAAAAAGCTTTTATACTGTTTTAGATAAAAGTTGTCATGTAAATCTAGGATTTTATTATTCCTCTTCAAAGTAAACTAAACAAAATAGGTGTTCACATTTCAAAGATACACCTTGAAGTCTGCAGAACTAAAGGGGGTAAGGAAGAAGTTTATTCTCCCAATTTGTTCCAGGTAAAATAATTAATCTCAAGAGTAAGAAATGTTTTACAATTTCCACAATTAGTCTTATATTGTACCAGGGCAATAAATGACTTTAAGCCCAACATTTGTCTGCTTCAAAGTTACAGGCACTTAATTTTAATAAATAACTTGGCCTTTTTCTAAAGTGGAAACTAAAATTTCCTAACTGCAAGTAATTTTTTAAACTATTGTCACACAAGTACATTACTGAAGGGGGAATTAACTTACTGGGACAATGAATTTTTAAAATTACTTTAAACAAGTAAAAACAAAAGATTATTAATTACAGTATGAGCAGAAAGAAACCAGCTCCAGTTTTACAGAACCTAAGGATGCAGTAGTAGTGAAGCACAAGAAAGATTGGCTGCCTCTGTTTCTGTATGATGAGCACTGGACTTGTGGTGTACAGCAGTGAGTGGACATTTAAAAGCAGAAAGAGGGAAGAGAAACCAAAGGTGTTGCCCTGATTTTGTCCTTGTGGAAGTTCCCATGCCCTACCTTGGAGATATGACAGGACCATTTGCCATGCTTTAGCGAGGGGCAAGCAAAGGCCTAATGAAGGCACTCATGCAATTAGGAGGGGTGTTTTTCCTATGACCACCTTGAGCTGAGGAGCATGTATACATAACAGAAGCAGCTGGGGATGAAATGTTCTTTTACAGAATGGTTTTCCAGGAAGTGTTTTTTACAGAAATATTGGGCTCTCAAGCTTAATAGCTACTATTATACTGGTATCTCTGGCCTGTCTCCAAAAAAAAGTGACTTCTGGCTATTGTTTCTCTGCAAGTCAAGGGCTGACCCTTACCATGAGGAGACTGTGTGAATAGTTTGTTGTCTATAGGACAATCAGCAACTGTCTTTCTGCCCTATTGCTTTAAGGACAGCTTATACTGACAAGGAGGATGTCCATTCCAACCATTGTTTTAAGAAGTGTTACACTCTTCTTAAAATCCTTTCCAAGGTGGCATGTGACAGAAATACACACATACACATTTGCAAGAGACTGTAGATCTCATATCAAACAAGCCATGCTGTCCATAGGATAGAGTAAGTGCATATAAATGACATAACTGCAAGTAGATTGAGACCCCTTTTAAAAGTATGTTTTTCACACCTTGAATCATAAGAAACTTTCATTAAGATTTATTTTACTGTCTCTAGTTGTCATGAAACCAACTTGCTTGTATTCTCCAGCACAATGGGATGACATTCGTTGTGATCCAGTGGTACTGATTAGACCCTGATATGTTGAAAAAATGTTTCATGCCATTAAGTAAATTGGAGAGTTGTGTGCCAGGTAGAAACTAACACCTGAAGCCATCTGAACTGCACTATTTTTGTTGCTTATGGGACTGATTCCTCTTCTCACGGTGGAAATACGAACACTCAATATGCAATGCACATCAAGTAATTTTCCTGTTTAGCTTTTCTGTTACATCACATTTTAAATTTTCTTCTCTTTGTAATTTATTCTAAATAAAGGCTCTGGTATTAATTTAATTTTTTGAGAGAAAAATAAACCTTGCAAAAGCAGAGACATGCAATGCTCTTCCTCTAATCAAATTTATAACAATTTCTTCTTATTGGCTTATCCCCTTGAATGAAATTATCATTTTCGAATGAGAGACATATTAGAGTCTAGGCTGTTAAGCCTGCCAAAGCTTGTCTCCATTGCAGGACTGAGTGTGATTTTCATACAATCATTCTGCTTCTCAAATTGTACTAATGATAATGTGGTTTTTTCCTAAGTATTTTCCTCGGGGCTCCTTATGAATGATGCAGACAAGGAAGATTTCTTTTTTTTCTTGCTGTAAAGAAAGGCTGCCTACAATTGGGCACAGCTGTGAGAACAGGCATTCACACCATCCTGAGAACAGAAACCTGCCCCTGTGGAGCAGTTCTTCCCAAGGCTCCTGTGATGAGGAGGGCTTGTGAGATCTAGGAAAGCAATTAGGGAAAAGGTTAATGTGTGTGAAATTGCCAGGTAAAGCAGAGACATCAATCACTGTTCTAATTCTTATAATGCTTCTCTGATGTGGTAACTCAAAATTATCCCTTGATGTTTATATGAATCCAAGCCATTATGGCTGTTATATGGCTATACAGATAAATTACTGTAAACAATACTTGAGTTTTTGTAAAGTATAATAGCATGGACTTTTGTCTGTCTCATATAGACTGTTTTTCTTCTTTCTTGATTTTTGTAAAGTTGTTCATGACTGACATCCACTCTGGGGCATGGGGAAGTCTGGTTTCAGGGAGCTGGCTACTCCCTCTACAGAGAGATGATGATAAGTTTCTGGTAAGCAGTGTAGAGAAAAATAGCTGAATTACAAGGGAGCTTTACTCCCAATATCATTAAAGTGGTAATTGCTTCATAACTGATGATCTGATTTGGTCCCTCCAAAAGTAAGTGCAGAGAAAAACAGCATTATGGGAACACAATGAATGGGCTCTGTAAACACAGAGGACCTTCAGAAGTGGCAAAGCTTGTCAAAAATCCCATGTAACTGTGACAGGTTTTGCTCAGATGTTACTGGGTTTCAAACAGGAGGTGGAGTCACCTGGACAGTATCATGCTGATATTTTCAAGCAATTCTTTACTTCCTGTTGTGAGTGGATTATCCTCTCCTTTTCTATATAACTAACAGTTTCTGTTTTCACTTCTTCAAGATCTGAAATCTTCATAACCTTCCATGAATCTTATCTTCACCCCAGTGCTAGGACTTGTTACTATCTCCACTACCTACTCTCTAGAAAAACATAATTAGAGAAAGACTGGGCAATGCGCTTAACATCACCCAGCAACTCGCTGAACAAGGCATATTCCTTCCACTCAGGTGAATACAAAGGTGAGGAGAAAAACAAATCTACCTGGCTGAGTTATGTTTGTCTCTTTAATGCAGGGCATCTGTGCTACCTTATTCTCTACAGGTGCCTGTCCTTTTCTTCCAATCTTGTAAAACATGGAAACATCACTCTTCCTCTATCCAACTGTGTGGCTGAGGAAATGTTTTAAAGGGCAAAATAGCAGCTCCTTCAAATGCTGATTCGCCGAAGAGCTTGAGCTTTGATTTATAATTAGGGCTCTGAAAACCTTTCATTACAAAGCTAGGAAGAGCTAGAGAAAAAGCCATCCTCACCTGTTTTCTACCTCACTTCACTATAAACCTTGTGCATGCCTGTCCCTGGCTCTGCATTTGCAAAGTGGTACTGATATGAACTAATTTCAAAGGGAAATTTTTCAGGCAAAGGGAAATGCAGATTATGACCCCATAATTTCAGGACAGGATTTTTCTGCTTTGTCTGAAACCAGTGAAATGTTCAGACTTTAAAAAAGGGCAAAATTTGCTCTTACCTTCTTCCCTCCTTTTCCCTCCCCTCCACAAACAATAAATATTATTTCTACATTTCACAACCCTGGTGACTTTGGGAGCTACAATTTCATGTGGACACAGGGCAAACACCTATCTGTTTACGAGACAATCATCTGTGCTTTTGTTCACGAGCTGCCATTTTGCACCACATGGCTAATGCCACTTCTACCCAGAAGAGGAGAGAAGAAACATTGCTGCCATGAGAACACTTGAGTTCTCTCTTGGCTTTGCTTGCTTGAAAAAAAAGTCCACACAAGTAAAAGCCCACTTGTGAGGATATATCTTTGTTTGAATGAAAGGACAAGCATGAGCCTTAAAGTATTCCTTCTCCTGATGCATCTTTATAAATATTCACATTTGTTTTGTGCTTCTGATCATAATCTTTGACATCTCCTTTCCTCTTTTCTATTGCTCTCTCCTAGTGGTAGTCTTTTTCTCAAAACATGTGTCTTAGGCTCCTCGGTGTGGTTATTTTTTTTTTCTGAAAAAGAAAAAAAAAATCTCAAAACTCTTGTAAAGAATGGTTACAGAAAGATGTAATCTCTCAACATCCAGAGGTAGGAGCTGTGGACAAACTTGGATTTGAAAAGAAAATAATGTATGCATTCTGTGCCGGTTTTAATCAACCATGCTGCCTATGCCTAGACCAAAAGCTCTAAAGCCTGCTTTCAGTCCCTGAGCCTCCTGACTTTGTACCATACAACCTACCATATGCTTTGTCAAACCTTTCCACACAGGAGGTGATTTTTCTAGTGCTAGCACTGATCCGGTACCATGGTGTCATGTACAATGCTATACTCAGCTCAGCTAATCCTGTTGAGAAGCAAAAGAAGTCTGTACAGCTATTATATCTCTAACTTTGCTTACTGCTTCTAGCAATTAGTTCTGAAGGCTTGCAGGCTAATATTTGTGATTAATACGTGTACATAAAATGTATCATTCCTTCTGTTAGTAGTTACATGCCTTGGATTTCTTTTTTCTTCCTTTTTTTCCTTATATCCTGTGGCTGGATGTCAGTGGTAATATTCAGGTATAATAGGATATTGCTTCAGTTAGTACTTTGTGAAGCTTAAGAGGGCAGCAGTTTCTCATTTTCTCAGTTATGTTCCACAGATAGCTATCCTGGAATAAAAGGAATGAGTGATGTGGTTTTGATTATTTATCCAAGATCTCGTGGTGCATGGAAAAATAATTCTGCATGTAGATAGTGTATTTTGAGGAAGTTTTGAATACACAGGTGACAGGAAAACATTTGCCAATAGACTTATAATGTTAATATAGTTAGAGATGGAATAAAAATTATCTAGAAAATTTTGGGTGCATCTAAAACTGGACAACAAAAACAAGGAAAGAGATGAGGAGGAAGATGCTTCTCTGTGAAGCCATCAAGCATATAGCTATTGTCTAGAGCTGTGATTTACAGCTGAATCACCATTATTGCTGTGTAATTTGTGATGTTGAGGCTCTGAACATCAGTGGTCAAGTATTCCAAAGCCTGAAATTCAGGTTTTAAGGGGAACGCTGTTTTTGCCTGCAAGTACAGTAGATTAAGATGGTAGTAGAGCAAACCTGCCATGACTTCTAGGGGGAAGCAGTGAGGATAGAAGAATCCATTAATTTTCAGAGTACAGTACATAGCATATTGCAAGGTATGAGAACTGTGATGGATCTGGTGGCCTGGGAGGAGGAGAGCTCTGTGTAGCTGCTACTATACAGAGAAGGGCACTGGGTATGGTAGTGTTTATTAGACTTCCCTTGAAATAAGGGATGAGTGTTTTGAATGGGTAAGTTAGGCAATCATATTTTTGCTCTGTGATGGGAACACTCAATGTGGCTTTAATCAATCACTTGACAGGCATATCAGCTTTATTGTTCCCAAATGTGATCATTAACAGACATACCAGGGCAAAGTGATAAAATGGACTTGATTGGTTGGGCATGAAGTGCATGTGAATGGAACATGAAAATATTTTTCTATGGCTAAATGTGTGTGTGACAATTTTATAACAGATATGAAACTGCTTACAATGAAAATATCAACTTCTGTGATGTATGAAAGTCAAAATACATCAAGTTCACTGTTTGGCACATGGAACACTTCATAAATGTCCATACAGATTTTGATTTGTGCTTTGTCCTTCTGGAAGCTGGAAAATGAAAGAACAGGCCAGTAGCTTGAATAAAAGATGATGTTCTCCATGAAACCATCTGACTTTCCTGTAGTTCTCTTACAGTCTCAGGAATAGAACTTGAAGTTTGGCTACCTTATTCTAAAAGAAAGATCTGAAATGGACTGTGTTTTTGATAGTTTAGAAATAAAGATGAAAGAGATGGGACTGGACTAGAGGGCTAGAGCAGATTATTAACAACAGAATTGCATCGCGATCACAAAAAATCTTTTATCACACCTTGACTCTCCCTTTCAACTGAATTACCGAAACAGCTCACTAGATACTATTTCTGCAACTTTCTGATTTAACTGTCCTCATAATCTGCTATAACCCAAACATTCTTAATACTGATATCCCACATCTTTTAGAATACGTAACACTTTGGCATCCAAAAGCAAATAGTAAACTCCTTACATACAGTTTACCCCGAGAACATCAACAGATAGATATAGAGTTAGCTTTCACAAAGGCTTCAATCTGAGTAGTGAGTATATTAAAATACATAAGAAAACCCCTCCAATAAAACTAAACCAGTAAAAAGTTGTTTTTATACTTTCAAATAAATCTGGGCAGTAGTTTTGCTTAGGGGAAAATAGTAAATAAGCATTGACTTCTGTTGGTTTTGGCTGGGGTAGAGTTATTTTTCTTCCTGGTAGCTGGTATGGGACTATGCCTTGGATTTGTGCTGGAAATAGTGCTGATAACACAGGGATGCTTTTGTTACTGCTGAGCAGTGCTCACACAGAGTCAAGGCCTTTTTTGTCTCTTTCACCACTCCCCCAGCTAACAGGCTGGGAGTGCACAAGAAGTTGGGAGAGGACACAGCTGTGAGAGCTGACCCCAACTGACCAAAGGGATATTCCAGACCATATGACACCAAGCTCAGCATATAAGGCTGAGGGGAGGGGGAGGAAGCAGAGACATTTGGAGTGGTGGTGTTTGTCTTCCGAAGTAACAGTTGAATGTAATAGAGCTCTGCTGTCCTGGAGATGGCTGAACACCTGCCTGCTGATGGGAAGTGCTGACTGAACTCCTTGTTTTACTTTACTTGCATGGCTGGCTTTTGCTTTACCTATTAAACTGTCTTTATCTCAAACCATGAATTTTCTCACTTTTACCCTTCTGATTCTCTCCCCCATCCCACTTGCAGGGAATGAGTGAGCGTTTGTGTGGGGCTTAGTTGCTGGCTGGGTTAAAAAATGTCAAGACTTTAATGAAGACAAAAATCATTCCAGATAACGCTGTTCCTCTTCCCTTCTTTGGAACAGACTGCATTGCCATCACTGTCAACTCTGTCACAGCAAAAACTAGCCTATGAGCTGTAACATCTCCCATGTGCATATCACTAATTAGCTGCAGCGGAGAAACATGTTCGGATTTTAACTACACAAAATAACAACCCAAGCGTACGGATTATGACAACAGACAAATTTTCATGTCTTGGAATCATAAAGTGTTGGTAGCTGCGGCATTCCTCAGCCCACAAAGAGAACAAGGGGAATGTTTTACACTGTTAATACTTCTTCTGATTTCAGGATCCCAGGGGCTTTGCAAACGAAGAGTGACATTCATCCCAGCTCCTTGGACTAGCCATAAGGTCTGGACATCTCTTATGTTCCACTTAGGGGTTTAAACAGTGTGTAGGTTTTCTGTGTGTGGGTGGATTGCACTCGTAATGAAGTGTGTCTCCCTGGGAAGTAGATATAATTAAACTCCATTTGCAGATGAAGAAAGGGAAGCATTAGAGGATGAAATGACTTGTCCAAACTCAAAATGAGACATAAGAAAAGCTGGTACATAAGTCAATCTCCATACGCTCCTGAACTTTTTTCACAGAATCACAGAGTAGTTGAGGTTAAAAGGGACCTCTGGAGCTCATCTGGTCCAGTCCCTCTTGCACAAGCAGGGCCACCTACAGCAAGCTGCTCAGGACAATGTCCAGATGGCTTTTCAGTATCTCCAGGGATAGAGACTTCACAATCTCTCTGGGCAACTTATGCCACTGCTCAGTCACCCCTCACGGTACAAAGGTTTTCCTTATGTTCAGATAGGACCTCTTTCTGTCCTACCTATTCATTTTTCTCCATGCAGCAGTGGTCAGGATAAGTACCAGCATGGCTGAGAAACTCAGTGGTTCTTAGCTACTTTCACAAAATAGGAAGAAATGCAATGACAACCTGCCTGTCCATCTCCCACCGGGGAGAAAGATGGCTTGGCTGCCAGTTCCCTATCTTGAGAAGACCAGTGAGGACATGCTATAAGTGATTTTATCATCATTAATTTTACAATATGGATCTTCCTTCCATTCTACTGTTTGTGCTGTTAATTGAGGTCTGCTCAGGATGAAGAAAAGCTATTTTTTACTTCCATACTTTACACAATCTTATTTAGGTGAACAGGTAAATTTTTCCTCCACCTCAACATAATTTCATTTTATTTTTCAATTGTTAGTCATAAAGTCACCTTGCTTTTCCTTATTCCATCACTGCAAATCTTTTTTTGACCTATTAACAGCTTTCTCAGCTCTCATTGCCTCTCACCTTGACTGGTGTCATTTTCATTGTTGCTTTTGTCTTGGTTCCTATAAGGCAATGCAACTGGCTGCTGTGAATATAATCTTCACTGTTCCTTGACACTCCTGCATGAAATTCAATCCTCATGGGGGATTTCAACCACCCTGATTGGAAGGACAGCACAGCAGGGCACCAGCAAGCTAGGAGGTTCCTGGAATGCATTGATGACAATTTCTTTCTCCAAGTGGTAGAGGAACAAAAGAGAAAAGTTGCTATGCTGGACCTTATTCTCACCAACAAGGAGGGCCTGGTGAGTAACATGAAGCTCAGGGATAGCCATGGCTGCAGTGACCACAAAACGGTGGAATTCAAGATCCTCAGGGCACCAATGAGGGTGTGCAGCAAGCTCAATACCCTGGACTTCAGGAGAGTAGACTGACCTGTTCAGAGATCTGCTTGGTAGAGTACAATGGGATAAAGTCCTGGAGGGGAGAGAGGTCCAAGAAAGCTGGACAGTATTCAAGGACCACCTCCTCCAAGTCCAGGGGCAATGTGTCCCAAAAAAGGAGGGCAGGCAATAATGCCAGTAGGCCTGCATGGATGAACAAAGAGATCCTGGACACATTTAGAGGCAAAAAGAAAGTCTACAAAAAATGGAAGCAAGGACAGGAGGACAAGTAGCCTGGGAGGAATACAAAGAAGTTGTCCAAGCAGCCAGGGATCAGATTAGGAAAGCTAAAGCCCAGAGAGAATTAAATCTCCCTCAGCAAGTTTGTGGAAGCTGTGTGGTGCAGTCAACACACTAGAGGAAAAGGATCCCATCCAGATGGACCTTGACAAGCATGAAAAGTAGGCTCATGCAAACCATATAAAGTTCAAAAAGGGCAAGTGCAAGGTCCTGCGCATGGATTGGGGCAATCCCAAAAACAAATACAGAATGGGCACAGAATGGATTGAAAGCAGACCTGAGAAGGAGGACTTGGGGGTGTTGGTTGATGAGAAGCTGAACATGACCTAGCAATGTGTGTCTGCAGCACAGAAAGCCAACTATATCCTGGGTTGCATCAAAAAAAGCATGAACAGAAGGCTGAGGGAGGTGATTCTCCCCCTCTGCTCCACTCTTGAGACCCCACCTGGAGTAATGCAACCAGCTCTAGAGGCGCCAACATGAGAAGGACATGGACCTGCTGGAGTTGGTCCAGAGGACAGCCATAAAGATGATCAGGGGGCTGGAACACCTCTCCTATAAGGAAGGCTGAGAGACTTTAAGTTGTTTAGAAGAGAAGACTATGAGGAGACCTTTTTGCAGCCTTCCAGTAGCTGAAGGGGGCTTACAAGAATGCTGGTGAGAGACTTTTTACAAGGGCTTGTAGCAATAGGATGAGGGGGTAATGGGCGCAAACTGGAAGAGGATAGATTTAGATTAGAAGGAAGGAAGATGTTTTTCACTATGAGGATGGTGAGACACTGGAAGAAGTTGCCCAGAGAGGTTGTGGATGCTCCATCACTGGATGCGTTCAAGACTAGGTTGGATGGGGCTTTGAGCAATCTGGTCTAGTGGGAGGTGTCCCTGCCCATGGCAGGGGGGTTGGAACTGAATGATCTTTAAGGTCCCTTCCAACCCAAACCATTCCGTGCGTTTGTTTCCATTAGGTTATGATGGTGAGATCAAGCAGTCATAGGGTCTATTTGGCTGACACATAACAATTTACAGTCCTAAGTCCCTTGTTCAGGAGGCAATTAAAAGTGTTCCTCATTTGGAGAAAATATCTTATTTTTGCTGCCTTGAAAAGGCATTGATACAAATGTTTTCTAGAGCTCTGGCCACGGGGTCTGCTGCAGAACTGCCCCCTCAAATCAGTATTGAACATCTTGGTTCAACAACCAAGAGCAACCTGAGCTAGTGAGAGGTGTCCCTGACAATGGCAGGGTCAGTGAAACTAGATGATGTTTAAAGTCTCTTCCAACCCGAACTATACTATGATTCTATGTTGTTCGGTGACATAAGTTCCTGTTACAGCTGAGATACAAAGAAATAGGCATAAGAAAATCAGGAATGTGGCAATGTATTTAGAGTTGCAGCACAGATTCTGCCTTCTGACTCTCTAGAGTATGGTCCTGCTCAAATGCCAGCTCTCATCCACTTCTCGAACTGTATTATTTACTCACTTCTTCACACCTTCTTTCAGGAGCCTCTGTCCTCCAGTGTACATAATGACAATGATTACCTCTCAAATCTATTTTTTTAAAAAACATATATTTGATTATATATTTGACCATCTCTTTGCAGATTTCTCTCCTTTGTTTCCCCCATCTTTTCCTTAGTGATGATTCAGTTGCTGAGAGCACCCTGAAGAGATGCATAAAATGACTTTCAAGATCTCAGCCGAGTGAGAGCATTCTGTAAAGAGCTGGATTTGGCTTTATACATATTTGATCCCAGCATGATCCAGTGGGAGGAGAGAGCCAAATGAAACATGTTTCTTTGCTGTTCCTGAAATAAGAAAGATGTAGAAAAGCTCTTTGTTCAAGTAGAGGAAAAATTACTATGCAGCAGGGAAAACATGAGAGTATCATGTCATGCTTTATAGCCATTGTACATGCCTCCTTTCATGTTTAGAGGGGAGTGAGAAAATGGTCTAAAATCTTTTCTGGGGACTAAGAGGAACATGGAGGTAGTTTGACTCTGTCTAATGTCCTGTTGCATGAGCTGTATACCAAAAGTAAGCTGATCTGTAGGCTTGAAGGAAGATCCTTGTTGGAGACAATGGGGAATGCCATTGACTGGACATTTAGTTTTTAACAGTGATCTGTAGACAGTGTTGAAGGAATCTGCTGATTAGCACTTGTTTTTGTGAAAAAGAGGAAGAGGGAACCAGCTGGCAACAGGAAGAGAAGGGATGAGACAGTGAGGGACAACATGTTTTCTGCCGTTGTGGCACCAGGTTAGTACAGCATCTCTGTTGATATCAACACACTAGTGTTTAGTCCACACTGCTACTGCTACTTCTCACTGACATCATAAGAAGATGAAGTCTTCTTGGGGCTCCTTTAGAAAGAGGAAGCAAGAAAACTTACTCATGATGAAAGGGGATTGTATTGGGTCTGTCTGAGCTGATTTTCCCCATAGCAGCCCTCATGGTGCAGGGGTTTGTGCTGGGAGCTAGAAGGGTGTGGATAACACACCTGTGTTGTGACTACTGCTGAGCAGTGCTCACATGGCACCAAGGCTCTTCCCAACATTCCCCCCCCCCGAGTGGGATGGGGTGGGCAAGGTCTTGGGAGGGGACACAACCAGGACAGCTGACTTGAACTGACCAAAGGGAGATTCTATACCATATGACATCTGCTTAACTATACAGCTAGGAAAAGGGAGGAAAGAGGGACTGATAGAGCAGCTTGGTGGGCTCCTGGCGCTCAGCCAAGGTTAATCCACCACAGGGATTAGATGCTGGTAAGAGAAAGAAGAGCACCTCTTTGCAAGTACTTTGCTGAGTGGTCACTCTGAGGGATTCTGAAGGAAGATCATGCATCTATAACAGCGTCATCGTCAGCTCTAATCCATGTCTCTCCATTTTGCCTTCAAATGTCTATGACTCTGCTACTGTTTGGCCATAGGAAAGTCTCTCCAAGTCTTATTTTATTACTCTTTTTCTGCTTACCTTCTGCTTTATTGTCTATTTCAAACTATTCATGGTTTAAGTACTGACAAGGCTACAGACCCTGTACAAGAAAAGTGGTTTCCAGCTTCTGTGGGGTTCAGCATTGAAGACTGAACATGCTGAGACACTTGTATGTAAGCTTTGGCCTGAGAAGGAGTATAACTCTGAGGAATCTCATAATTCGAGGAGAAACTAAGTTTAGTATTAAAAGAGTATGAGGGAGACCACTTCTGGATAGCCTACATATATTTATGCAAGTTATGTTACCTGGAGTCTTGCAATCAACCACTAAGAACAGCATCTCAGTGAGACAGAAGTCTGTAAACATGGATATGCAGTCAGTGGGAAATAGATGTGACACTTGGCCAGAGAAATCATTCTTTATGCACAGCTGACATACTGCTTTTACCACTGAATATATCAGAGTCCTCATTGGGCTGACCAAAATTTATACTTCAGCCTCCTCCTTTTAGTAAAATTACAATAACGAACTTTCCTTTACACTTTGAAGTACAAGATCTACAGATTAAAAGATCTATTATTTTTGTTAGCCATTCATAAGGTATGGGTTCTTCTTCAAATATCTTTTTCATGCACATTTCTTTTATTAATTCCCTTTTTTTCACTTTTTTTTTCTCAGAACTTTTCTTCTTATCCTTTTTATTCCTCCTAAGGTCTTGGATGACAGCATTTTTCATTACATTCTCTGCTTTTTTAATCTCTTTGTCTCCATTTATGTGAATTTGGCATGTGAACTTGCAAGGTGATGGAGTTATGAAAATCCTTGGAGCCTGATTTAAAATCTCATGATGGTCTAATTAAATATTGCACACTGGGAAAGACGTATTTTCCAATGTATTTGAAAAAAATTAAATTGATTGCCATGAGTACTAGGTCTTAGATCCAATATTTCCTGACACAGTAAATTTCTGGTTGACCCAGATTTCAGAGCGACTTTCCATTTCTGTTGCACATGGATGTGTGGTTTAAGATAACTCCACCGTTTCTCATTTGTTTTTTTTCCTTATCATTGTGAAGATCAAAACTAAACATAAGCCGTTTTACTTCCTTCCTCTTCCCAAGCTGCTTGGTGGTGGTTGTTGTTGCTGTTATTATAATTACTATAATTTTCTTCAAATTTAGTCTCTATTTTTTCTGCTTGTTGTGTAAAGAGATGAATGAGGAAAGGGACTCTTTAAGTGAGTTTTTCTTTATCACAACAAAGGTAAATCTCCTAAATCCAACTGAAAATCCACCATCAGCTGCGATTGCTCATCAAACATGACACCAATAGAGAAAAATGGATTCTATCTCCACCTGCTTTATTCAAAGAAATCTAATGTAATTATGTTGTCACTCCCTCCACTACCGTGCCAACTGGACTGGGCTTTTGCTAGACTTCAGAGTCTACATTTGTACTGCTAAATAAAATCTCCAGGGACCATGTTTTGGCCTGAAGGGCAATCATGCAAACTGCCTGAATCTGTACTTCATAACATTTGGTTCTGGATGGAGGCATGTTTTGGCCCTGGAAGGGACAAAACCAACTAGGATAGCGTTGGAAGATTTTGTAAGGACATGGGAGCCAAAACTGTTTATACTGAGTACAGGAGAAAGTTTCTGGTATGCTCTGTCACTTGAGCTGCGTGCTCCCTCTTTGGTCCTTGTGTTAGTCCCTCACCCATGCTTCACTGTCATTTTGGAGAGTGCTAGTAGGGCAAGCCCATGTCAGGGCACCATGCTGTCACTTACAGAGGGTGATTTCCTGACAATCTCATGGCTGAACATTCTCCCTGGCCCTCTTACATCTATCTGTAGGGATTTAGAGAGTCTCAGTAGGAGGGTGTCTTGTCAGTGCTTGCATGTATCTTCCTCAAAAAAAATCTGGGGACTTCTACTCAGTAGGATGCTCTGCCTCAGAGCTCACTGATAAGTGCAATAGCTGGTTGTTTTGACAGGCAGGGAGATCTGGGTGAAGGAAGTGAATGCTGCGAGCTCAAATAAATGACTCTGTAGGAAATGTGCCCTCTTCCTGCTCCAATTAAATTCCCTATCATTTTTTCAGTGCCAACAGTGAGAGTGACAGAAATTCTAGATATGTTCAGGCATTTGTCTTGGTTCAAACCTCCCACTGAAGCTGTGGGAAGGGCGCTGTGGAGGAAAGCCTTGCAAGTTGGCCATGAGCCATAATAAGGAGAGTTCCCATCCCTCCTCTGGATGGGTGTCTCTGTGCTGTGTTCTCCTCTGGTGCTGCAGGAATGCACTGCCATGTGGTCTGCAGAATAAGCAGTATACAATTTTTATAACTGGATAAAAGTCCTTGGTGCTTTATGAAAAACTCAGCGTATTTTAGACTACTGAACTTGGGGTCTGAAAAAATAAATAAAATTTTGCATAGCACTTATTTTCATGGTCACTTTTTGTTGCAAGCTTCTTCTAAAGCTTTAAAGAAATCCCTAATATGCAAGGCATCTTCAGTCTACTCCTCTGTTCCACACTGGAGAGAGCTGCATATCAGCATTGGCTGGCAAAAATTATGACATGAAGTTTATGATCCTTCAGATCAAATCTGTTGACAAATATTATACAAATGCTGTTCATCAATAACAAAATGACTTGGGTTTAGAGGTGTGGAAAGTGAAGATAATATATGGGAGAGGGAAGAAAAGAATTCATAGAAATTATGAGGCTAAATTCTGCTTGCAAAGGCAGCACAAACAAAGATGAATTACCATGTAAGGTATTTCTAGAAGCATAAAACTGCTATTCTAATGTTCCAAATCAGTCAGTCTTTGCACTGTCAGGGTTAGAGTTTATGGATAAACCAGAAAGACCAGTCTAAAGCAGCCAGAAGATGACATTTTTTTGTTTTCCTTTGCTTTTCTGACACATAAGTGGTTCTCATGGGAACCCTTGTGTTAGGATATTTGCCACTGATAAAAGTCACAGTCATTTTATGCATTGGTATCTGTGGTCAATGTCGTATGAACTTCAGAGTAGATTTACAGAGTACATTTCGTTTTCCTGGAAACAAGGCATTGCTAAGTTGTGGTGATAGAAGAGATCTCAAAACACTCATATAAGCTGCACAGGAGGCCAGTAGAAAGCTTTTATCACCTTTTTACAGATGGGAAAAGAATACAAATCTTGTGTGAGAGTCATACTGGACAAGTGCAAGAACCTAAAAACCTTCTGTGGCAGGTGGAGTTTTGGTTTCATTGTTTGAACCTGCTCCAAACATATAAAACACGCAGCAATGCATTTGAAATGAGAGAGTGGCCTTTGAAGTGAGAGAGTGCCAGCCCTCTGCACATCTAACTGAAAGATTTTCCATGGGGGATTTCAGTTCCTTGTCTACTGGTCCCACTGGGACCTAGAAATGTTATGCGTGTAACAGATGTGATGGATAGTTTTGCAAATCTAGAGAGATCCAGTATTGGCAAAAGATTCAGGTTTAAGGATGTCTTGTTTAAACTAGATCAGCTTGGTATTCCTTTATTTAAGACAAGTTTCAACAACTGTGTCTTCAAAATGTCAAAAGTAAAATTCTCAGCTAAGGGTCATTTCACTCTGTTCCAAGAAACAGCAGATTTAAAAAGTCAGCAGATGGTATCACCTTGAATTAACTTGGAACTCTATTACACTTTTTATATTCTTTCCAGTTTACCAACCTGGAAACCTAAAGATAAAGCAAATTTTCCATTGTACTAAGAAGAAAGCCCATGCTATACAAGAATACACACATAAATAAAACAGTATTGTCTTCACTTTACAGAGAGGAACCTAAAGCATACCAAAATAATGTGCAAAAGGTCAGGCAGAAATGGGGCAGCATAGGGCTGCAAAGTGAACCTGGTTTCCCAAGTCTTATACCTCCATCCAACTACATAACCTTCCAACCTCAGTCAGGTAGTCGCATTCCTTACATTTGAAGTGGTAATGCCAAGAAAACAGCATCCTCATGTATTTCTTACCTTGTTGTAAATACATGCATGATGCAGCTAATGCATTTTCAGCTGCACTTCATTTCACCAAGACCTGATTGAAATCCAGTAACTTCTTGTGGTTCCAGTACACTTGGGGATATTTTCTGAGCTGTCTGTGGCCAGCAAAACCTTGTCATTTCCATCTGTATCTGGCTTGTCACAACTTTTACACTTCATGAGAGAGTCTCATTTTCATTTCTAGATGCCTTCCCATACTGAAATCAGAGCTCCATAATGGACTTCATTAAAGTAGAACTGTTTTCTCCTAGGAGGCTTCAAACCATTTTTCTCTGTCCTGCATTCTGGCAGACAGGCATGCCCTTATACAAAAGGGCATTCTATAGATAGATGTTTCACACTCAAAAAAATTTTAAATAAAATATCAAGTAAAACACAGCTTTCTAAACTATACTTTGTCCGTCACTTCTCTTAGTCCATTAGCTCTCAAAGATACAGAAAGATGGGTCGTCTTTTACTCCTTCCTTGTGAGTGCTATTTTTGAAGTTTCGTCTAAAACCATGTTAACAGGGAAGAGATTTTTAGATTATTTCCCCTCTGCTACTTCTTCCCCCTCCAAAGCATGGTATTTGTTTATGGTTTTATTCTTATATTTTAGAGGCATTACTTCATCTGAACTTTTAAGCTACCTTGATCTCCCTATGAGGTTGAACTTTCCAGCTTGATTGACAACTTCATCAAACCTCCATCTCTGTGCATCAGAGATTGTTCTAACTTCTATGGCTCAGTGCCAAACCAATCTCTTCTTCCCACTAGGAAATATGTCAGGGAATAGCCGAAAACATAAGGCTGGTAAAGTGTGGAACTACCCTGTTATCAGGAAGCTGAAAGACCAGCAAAGCTGGAGGCAAAAGTAGCTTCACTTGGCTGCAGTCCTGATGTAGCCATTCATAGCTCTGTGTCAATTTTCCTGCCATCACACCATAACATCTCCTTTGCTGTGTAGGTGACGGCTTCCTCTTGCAATACTGTTCCTGACTGCAGTACAAAACGTGGCTAGCTCTTTTTGGATAGGTAGATAATAGGGCTATGAATTGTGACACAGAATCACAGGGCACAGGATTTTTTCCTGAGAATGGACCTCTCCCTCAGTGTTCGAGGCAGCTCTAGACATGTCTGGGTATGCAGAGAAAGAACGGCAATGGACCATGGAAGTCTTATATGAAAAAGATCCCCTATTCAGTGATGAAAACAAGCTAATAATCCCAAAGGTTTTCTGATGCAGCTGTTTCAGATAGGCAGCTTAATCCATTACTGCCTGGGAAGAAAAACTAATCCTCTTGATTGTTTCACACATCTTATCCTAGGTAGAAACAAGAAACAATAGGCAATGAATGACTCTTTTACAACCATCTCATCTCATCAGTTCATCCACTTGGCTTCTCAGTTCTGGGGACTTTAATATGACTATGCTGGTGTCCCAAATGTGGGGAGGGATAAGTAAGGCTGTGCTCTAACTATCACTTCGTTATCTAACAGTCTCTAGGAAGGTGAACGTTTGGAGGATCCTTTCTGCTACCCATAAAAACTTAGCATGCAAATGAAGGTGCATGCGTGTTAGTTTGTATTCACAAGAAAGAGATGGACAATTAAAGTTGATGTTGGCAAGGAGGGATGCTCGAGACAAGCATGTGGCATTTGGCTTTGGAGAGACCACTTGTGCATAGTGTTTGTCATATTAAAGGAGATACTGTGATTTTCAGGTGCCTTTTTCTTCTACTTCCCTTCCAAACAAGGTCAATATTCTGCTTGCTGTGAAACACTTATTCCCTTCCTCTTCTTTGCTCAGCCACTGTTAACCATAATCAATGAAGGGAAGAGCTGTCAGAGTCATGACTGAGATGAAGGACATGGGTACTGCTCGGTCTCAGGAAGCCCAGCTACCGTGAGACTCATGCAGAGAGCACTGCTCATGACTCAGTCGGATGCTCTCTCCCTTGTAGATCAGTCCCTACCCTAATATCATGGCATAGTGAGAAAAATTGTGATTTTGTGCTGTTTGAACATGGTGTTGCTTTGACCATTAAATAGCTCCTGCAGAATACATTTCTCATTTCCCTGCCTTTGCATGCAGTCACACAAACACACTGCATACCAAGATACTGGCATTTCAGCCTCACAGTGATGAAATTACCCATCCCCACTTCCAGCTTTGCAAAGAGCAGCAAGCTCTTCAAAATAATTGACTGAATAAACGAAGGAAATAATTAAGCTGTCCACTCCTAAACTACTGGTCTACAATTGAGGGCAGCTGAGTTCAGTTCCAGATTCCCAGTTCCCAAGATGAGGCACTCTGCATGGGTTATGATGAGTAAAATTATGCTGGGCTTTTAATCTGTCTCTAAATGAGCCAACGTGGGTCTTGAGCACAGTGCAGCCCTGCCTGTGTTGTCTGTTGTGCTTGAAACAATTAGAACAGCTGGACTGATTTAGTCTGCATGGAAGGCTATGCTGAAAACACTGTGCTACTTCCAGGCCTGGACTAACGTAGGCTGTGATGCTCAAGGCTCTGCAGATGCAACAGTTTACACAGAACTAAGAAGTGTATGCCCAAAAGGCAACTTTCTTGCTTGGGATTTTCATCCTTTCTATGTCTCTAGGCAATTCATGGATCCCAAATTCTGAAAGAATATAAACTAGGGATTTAAATATCTGCACTGATTTGGAGAGTGATGTGCAATCCTATTTCTCATTAACTTTTCCGTGGACATTCACTTGAAAAGGGAGAACAAAATCAGGCCATTTAGTTTCAATGTTACTTCTTTCTGCTCACCTGCCCCAGCAATGATGAAGAGGCACTTTATCTAAGTCTGTGAGTGTTTGAGGTACTCATATTGAAAGATCTGTATACCAAATCTAGCTATAGAAGCCTCATTACTGAATTATTGCTACTATTTATAGCATAAATTATTTCTATTCTGCCTTAGCATTGTAGAGGTAGTAGACTTCTTTGTATGCAAACAGTATCTGAATCTCAAGGACCAAATCTTGCCTCCAGTTTCAGTGATGGAAATCAGGAGTGATTCTGTTAAAGTTGCCAGAGAAATTCTGACTTTATCCTAAGGCACATGAGAACAGAAAGCTGCTTTTTGCTACGTAAGCGGATACTTTAAACAGATTAATTTAAGGGAACAGGGAGGCTAATGCTGACAAGTCATTTCTATATTACACCTAGTAATATGCTGTACACTTAAAATGATCCCAAAACAGTAGCTTGGCCATGTGGGATATAACAATCTTAGAAGTGACAGCTGAATAATGGACTCCAGGCCTGAGCTGTGAAAATAATTATTTCAATTAAGATTTTAAAGTTACCCTTTAATCTCCTCGGTTAAAGTGACCAGCATCAGGCTGTCCATCTCATTTTAGATGACATACTAGGTACAGCATAAATATACCTTTGAACTTCTTACAGAAAACTGTTTCTGTACCTTTTATTCCTTTACTGTTGAACAAGGGACATCAAGGGCAACAAGAAAAGCTTCCATAGGTACATTGATAATAAAAGGAAAACTAGGGAAAGTGTGGGCTCTCTCTGGAAGGAAACAGGAGACCTGGTCATGAAGGATATGAAGAAAGCTGAGATACTTCAACAACTTCTTTGCCTCAGTCTTTACTGGCAAGATCTCCAGCTGCATGTCCTAAGTTGCAGAAGGTAAAGGTAGGGACTAGGAGAATGAAGAATCGCTCACTGTAGGAGACAATCAGGTTTGACACCATCTAAGGAACACGAAGGTGCACAAGTCCATTGGGCCTGATGAGATGAATCCATGGGTCCTGAGGGCACTAGTAAATGAAGTGACTAAGCCACTATCCATCATATTTGAGAAGTCGTGGCAATTCGGTGAACTTCCCACGGACTGGAAAAGAGGAAACATAATGGCCATTTTTAAAAAGGGAAAAAGTAAGACCTGGGGAACTATACACCAGTTAGTCTCACCTCTGTGCCTGGCAAGATCATGGAGCAGATCCTCCTGAAGAATCTGCTAAGGCACACGGAAAATGAGGAGGTGATTGGTGGCAACCAACATGGTTTTACCAAGGGCAAATCATGCCTGACAAATTTGGTGGTGTTTTGCGATGGAGTTACAGCATCGGTGGATAATGGAAGAGCAATTGAAGTCATCTACCTGCACTTGTGCAAAGCCTTTGACACTGTCCTGGATGACATCCTGGTCTCTAAATTGGAAAAAACATGAATTTGATGAATGGACCACTTGGGGATAAGGAATTGGCTGGAGGGTCACATTCAAAGAGTTGTGGTCAACAGCTCAATGTCCAGGTGGAGACCAGTGATTACTGCTGTTCCTCAGGGATCAGTACGGGGACCAGTGCTGTTTAACGTTTTTGTCAGTGACATGGATAGTGGGATTGATTGCCAATCCCAAGCACAGATGGAGGCTGGACAGAGAATGAATTGAGAGCAGCCCTGAGGAGAAGGACTTGGGAGTGTTGGTTGACAGGAATCTCAACATGACCTAACAATGTGTGTCTGCAGCCCAGAAAGCAAGCTGTATCCTGAGCTGCATCAAAAGAAGTGTGACCAGAAGGCTGAGGGAGGTGATTCTCCCTCTGACCTTCCTGCAGCCTTCCAGTAGCTGAAGGGGGCTTACAAGAATGCTGGTGAGAGACTTTTTACAAGGGCTTGTAGCGATAGGATGAGGGGTAACAGGTACAAACTGGAAGAGGATAGATTTAGATTAGAAGGAAGGAAGATGTTTTTCACTATGAGGATGGTGAGACATTGGAAGAGGTTGCCCAGAGAGGTTGTGGATGCTCCATCACTGGATGCGTTCAAGACTAGGTTGGATGGGGCTTTGAGCAATCTGGTCTAGTGGGAGGTGTCCCTGCCCATGGCAGGGGGGTTGGAACTGAATGATCTTTAAGGTCCCTTCCAACCCAAACCATTCTGTGAGTTTATGTTTCCATTAGGTTATGATGGTGGGATCAAGCAGTCATAGGGTCTATTTGGCTGACACATAACAATTTACAGTCCTAAGTCCCTTGTTCAGGAGGCAATTAAAAGTGTTCCTCATTTGGAGAAAATATCTTATTTTTGCTGCCTTGAAAAGGCATAGATACAAATGTTTTCCAGAGCTCTGGCCACAGGGTCTACTGCGGAACTGCCCCCTCAAATCAGTGTTGAAAATCTTGGTTCATTGTATGTCTACTGAAAAATTGCATCAATCTTTACGATTCACCAGAAATGAGAGTGGTATATATACTAAATTAGAACAAGGCAAACACTGTGATAGTTTCTCTGAATAAGTACATTTAATCAGTTTATTTCTATTAAGTGCAGGTCTCTTGTGTATTCACTTGGTGTTACCATCTGATCGTTGCACAACTGACTCAAACTTGAAAGGCAAATTTCAAAGCTATGTGCAAGTATTTTTCCAAAATACAGAAATTTAAACCCTCACATTCTAATATTTGCATTGCAAGTGAACACCCAGTCAAGAAAAATGAATCATTGTCTTTCCTAAGAAATCCACACTGAACTGCAAAATATTTTTGAACAATCCCTGACTTCAAAATGAAGTTTGAAATAGTATAACTACAATACAAATGTTTCTGAGGGAAACACAGTTTCTTGATGAACCTTTAGCTAGCAGGTTAAGAAAGTTCTGCTCAACACATACACTGAATAATAATAACAATAAAACATACATATATGATCTTCCCCACTGTTCTAACAATAAAGATGTGAAAAAGAGAAATGAAAAATAGGAAAGTCTGGTAGCACATACAATTCACCCACTACTTCCAGACTGATTTTCCACCACTGTTGTCATCTATTCTTCTTGATTTTTTGTGATTCTAAGTTTAAAATTCTTCAGACCGTACAGTATGCATCATGTCCTTTGGGAAACTATTCTTCAACCTATTAGGCCAGAAGATAAGTATTTTTTTCCAGATTTGCTGTCTGAATTTTCCTCTGTTCAGTATTATTCAGTGACAGTGGACTATATTTCCTTTTACAGTCTTAAATAATTTATTTTATCCTTGTTATTTACAGTCTTTGCCTTGCATGACCCCCTTTTATTCCAGCTATTCAGTTCTTTTAATATTTTTTTTTTTCCAGGAGTCCATCTGCCTCTTAGTCATTTGTTGTTGCATTTCTCTGAGTCTATTCCAATTTACTGGCATCTTTTAGGCTCTAAGAGGCTTGTGACTTCATGTAGTGTTCTTAGGGTGTGCAAACCATTCATTGGTTTAGCACAGCCTCTTTGTTACAATGTCCTTGGCTTTCAAACACGCAGCATTTACCGTTGCTTTCCGGATACATTCAAATGCCAGTGCACTGGCAACTGTGAAGCAAGGAAAGGAGCGAACTGACAAGTTGGGGTGTTTTGTCTATGCCCTCTGGAGACTCCCTGGTCAACACTAGGTCAGCCCGCATCATCTGAGTGGCTTAACTTTACATTCCCTTTTTCTCCATTTGCTCACCACCAAGGCCTTCCCGTTATATCCCCTTCCCAAAGAAGCACAACCCAGGTTACTCTTTCACCTCTAGCACTGGTTTTGTTGGCTATAACCCTGTAATTACTACTTATGATAGGGCTGTCCTGGTAATTCCTGCTTTGGTTATCAATTCTCCCAAGCTTGCACCTCCTAACTGCTGTCCCTTAGTGGTGCCTAGGGTCAGGGTGGGCCATCTGCACATATATTACCCCCCTTTTGTTAACTGTAGCATCCTGTATTTCCTAATTTTGTGCTATTGTTAGCAGCACCATGATTCAGGATTAGCTGCATGTATCCCTTAGCGCATCTTATTACAGACTCCACACCAGTTTGCGTAAATTACAATGACAAGTTTTGCATTGGTGTGCCTCGAATCTGGACATTATGGTAAAGCTAATCCAGGATCTCTAGCACTGACTATCTATTTTATTATCAGACCCCTTGGAGTGATTCAGTCCTGTTGCTGGTGCAACACTGTTCTAACATTCAGCTCTGACTTCCCTGATCTGACCATCAAAATTGTTGTGATGCTTTATAGAACAAAATAATAGAAGATTTGCACCAAGAGCCATCAGTTTGGCAATTTTCAGTCGCTATTAATTTGGTCCATCTGAAATTCTCACTCTTTCTTTCATAAAAATGAGATGATTTCAGGGTTAAAGATGGAAATGATAGTGAGACACTAGACTTCTAGTCCAGCTCTGACAGGTGTTCTGCATTACCATGAGCAAATCACTGGTCCCCGTCTGTACAATGGGATATTAAACTTATATATCTCCAAAAGACTCTGAGATCTTTGAGGAGGGGATGTGACAGATATTCAGAATAGTTATGGTTGGAAATTTCTTTGAGAATTCTTGCTGCACTTTTATTTTAATTGTAGCCAGTGTAAGATGGCTGTTGAATCACACAGTCTTCATGGACATTCTTTCAGTGTCAACATGTAAGAGGACCTATGTCATTAATAGAGGATATTCTTGGGGGTGAAAGAAAAGGGTGGAGGAGGTAACAGAGCTGAGATGAAGTTGTTCATTGCTGAAAACTGTTAATACTCATAAGATGACACATTTGTCTTCTGTGCCATGTAAGAAAAAGATTAGGTAGTTGGTATTTTATGTTTCAGTTTAATTTATCTCCTCATATCTTTTAAAATTAAAGAATTGAGGGTAAGTTGTGACTTAATGGAAAACACTGAAGTTTTCTCATACCACAGTCAGAAACTTTCCTCCACAGTCAGTTACTGTAACAAACTTCACTTTTGTGAGCCACTGTCAATCTCATTTAGAAAAGCAAAGACATTGCTTCAAGTTCTCACTCTTTGGCTTTCAATTTATCCCAAAAGTCCCATGTATTAGACTTTTAAAAGAAGCAAAATTAGTAAACATTATTATTTATTATCCAAACCAGTGTTTTAATTGTGATCAATGTTGGGGAATGTATATGTTAGTAAAATAGTAGTATTATATTTAAATATAAAATGAAATTCTCTGTGAGTTCTTTATTCTGATACACTTTCTCCCATCTAGCACCCCAACTCTCAGTGCACATGCAGAAACATGCATTTGTCCTGCTGCTGGTTCTGGTGGGGACTGTTAAAAATGGCTTTGCTTTCTTTTCCCACAGGAGAGTGCATATAGAAAAGAAAAGGATGTTGTGAGGGGAGTCTTCATAAACGGGTAGTAGATAGGCTGGTGTGTTCCCTCTAAGACATTCTATTAATAGTCTTTGGAAAAAGAGAATACTATGAACCTATTTTGCTCTTCTTAGACCAAGAAAGATATCACTGGCTGATGAGTGCTATAAGCTAAAAATTCTCCATGGTCTTGGGAGGTTTACTACCAGTATTAAAATACTGATGTTTAGAAAGGAAGGACAATCTTCCTTCCTTCCCCTGATGAAAAGGAGCTGTCTTCTCTTAATGCCCCTTGCAACTTAATCGATAACAGCTTTCTCTTTCAACCTAGTATTACCAGTGTTTAGTATGGGTGGCACATTCTTAGCATTTGCTCTCTGTGCTGAAGTAGAGAAATATTCAGAAAATGAAAAATTACCGAAGACAAGAAAGCTTCTGAAAGGCTAAAGAATCCTCAAGCTTATCCCATTTACCTGATTCTCCCAGGAGTGAAAAATTTGAATGGATGCATGAGGATTTTCTGGTGGCATTTCAACGTGGCTGGGTTTTGCTTAGACAGAGCCTAGTCACTGAAGTATTTCAGTGCTGGGCAAAAACAAAAAATAATGTAAGGGGGAGGTAGTGCAAGTCCTTTGTTTTTGTTTATGAACCTCAAAGCTGCTTGAAGTTTGGCCCCGATTTTGAATAAATGTTCAGGTTTTGTATTTTATTAATTCAGATCAGTTAATCTAGCCTTAACAGCACATTCCATATTTCCATATAAAAGACAAGACTTCTGAGGCATGCCCTCCCAATATTTACTCTGTATTTTGGCTGCCAGAAGGGCTGGAATAGTTAACAGTTCCTTCTATTTTCTTTTTATTTCTTCTCTTTCTCCCTCCAGATACAAAAGATTGGTACATCCTCTCTTTCTATTTGTTATTCTTGGCTAGGAAGTGTACTGGATATAGAGTGAAACTGCAGGGTAATAGTCAAGAAAGGTTTTTTTTTTTTTCCTGAAAGTATGAGAGGAGTTAACTGTAAGAAGGAAGACTGTTGTCCTGCACTAGGTGCTAGGAGTAATCAATATTGTGAGTACGCTATACGCATTGGCTTCATTTGGGCTGGAAAATTATTGCTGCTACACCCAGTAAACAGGCCCAAACAATGTCTGTGTCAAAGGGGCTGAGCTCTAGGTGCCAGGAGCAGGACCTCGTGAACTGGCCGCAGAACATTGTCCCTGTGAGATCTTCTCCCTCTGACAATGAGGCAACTAATACCTGCCTTGAGGTGACATGGTGTGGGCAATATAATTGCTTCTCTTCTGGGAAGGTCATCGTCCAAGACAGACCAAATGTAGACTCACGCACAAAGATACTCAGCAGCATGAAGCTGCTGTGTGAGCAGAAGTCAAGAAACGACCCCTTGCACAGAGCACAGGCTGGGGCAGAGCAAACAAGGCAATGACTCTGATTGGAGATGCCCCTTGGTGTACGAGCATCCTGAGGGCTGCTCTGACATCTGTGCTGTTTTAAGCCTGTGCTCTGCATTAATGACCTGACTTTTTCTAGGCACCATCCTGGGAGCCTTTTACAAGTATAACCAAGAAAAGCCTGTGCATGTGTGCCAGAGCGGGATCCTGCCAATGTGGGATAAGTCGCTGCATAGCTGAGATGACAAAACCTGCCTTCAGCTGCCAAACAGCTTGGGCTGGCTGAGTGTCTGCGGGGGCTGGAGTCCCTGCAAGCCAACTCGGGGATACTCCATGACTGCTGTAAGCCAGGCACCCAGCAGACATTTCCAGTGAAAGAACCCAGTTTAACATGGGCATTACCTGCTAGAGCTGCACGGGTAAATGTCAGGAAATATGAGTTTTGGCTAATGTGCTCAGTGACACTTGGTAAAGGGCAATGCAAGCTCAGGGTAAGCAAACTAAGCTATGATGGTGTATCATGTATCCATGATTGCTTTTGCTAGTTTGGGAAAGGTATATCCTTATTTATGCCAAGATAACTAATGGCTGAGCTCGCATTTCCTTTGCTGTTGGTCTCACTAAGATTGGACAAGGGTTTGTGCCTACTGCTTCCTGCTGATTTAGCTATGAAAAAGCAGATGACACAAGTTTGGATCTCAGTAGAAAGCAGAACTCCCATATGAAGCACAAATATTTCAGAGTGTTGTAATTAAAGCACACTAAGGGAGCGCGGTGAGCAAACCATTTTTATTAGTATCATTAATTTGTTAGTTTTAGGAGGAAAAAATATGAAATGTGCTTTTTAATGTTTTAACTGCCTTCAGATATATTGCTGTAGGTACATAGAAATGGTGGAATGAACAGAGACTAGAGCAAAGAGGGAGCTGGAAGCCATCTCAAGAGGTCATCTTAACCCATCCTTTTACTCCAAAGCAGAATTAGCTATACCCAAGGCATCCCTGGCAGGTGTTTGTTTTATCTGTTCTTCAAGAACTTCAGTTAAAAGATAGAACTGCTTCCTGTGGGAAACTTCTCCGGTCCTTCAGTAACCTTACTGTTAAAAAATACTGCTTACTTCCTAATGCATTACCTCCTGTCCTATCCACCAGGTACACAGAGAGATTAATGCTTTATTACTTGCAGGATGGTTTTGCATTCCATGCTACATTTTCCTGACATCTTTTCTCTGAGATGAATAATTTGCTTTTTCCTTTATTTTTCCTTCTTTACTTTTTTTGCCCGATTGGGTCACATTTTTTAAATCTCAGGCCTTCTGATTCTTGTCAATCTTCTCAGATCAAATGTTCCATACTTTTCTTGAAACCCCATGCCAGAAACCAGACTCAGCATGCCAGCTGAGGTCTTATCAATAGAAAGGTTGTTTTCAGTGTCATAGATCCTATCCTTGTTTGTACACCTAAGGGTGATGTGAGAGCTTAGGAACTTTTTAGATTTCCATAATACGCCACGATTGATTAATATTCACTTTGTGACCTACTGTGGTCTTAAGAATGTTTCTTACGGAGTGAACACCTGGCTAGCTCTCTGTCCTGACTATTCCTGCCTGGCTAAATGTCAGGCGTTAACCTCAGCTGGCAACTAAACAGCACACTGCTGCTCACCCACTGCTTCCCACCCTCACCTTGTGGGGGCAGAATCAGGAGGAAAAAAGGTGAAAACCCTGTGGGATAAGATAAAGACAGTTTAATAGAACAGCTCAAAGAGAAGAAGCAACAGTAGTAATGGTAATACTAATGATATGTAAAGCAAGTGATTCAAACTGGCCACACACTGAAGCCACACCTGAAGCTACTGGCTGAAAACAGGCACCCCTTCCCTGGGCCAGCCCTCCCCTTATACACCAGGCATGAGGTCAATATGGTATGGAGTATCCCATTGGATGGCTGGTTTGATTACCCAACTGTGTCCTCTCCCAACTGATTCTGAACATTAACCCCATCCTGGCTGAACCCAGGACACTGAACTATCTTGCACTTGAATTTATTGAATGCTACCTTTTTAATTCCAGACCAATTTCCCTTTTTGCAAAGATCACTTCATATTCTGTTAGTCTTTTCTGGAGTGCTCCAGCCCCCCTGAGCTTTATATCATCTGCTAATTTACAAAGCACGCTCTATTCCATCACCAGCTCTACGAATGTAAGTACAAGATGCTCTGAAACCACACTTGAGACATCCTCCAGTATGACAGAGGACTACTAATCAGAATTTGCTAGGCCAGCTTTATAATAACACATGAACATTGCCTAATAGTAAGAGTATATGGTAAGCTTACCTCTCAAGGAAAATCTGAAACATCACTTATTTCTCAAACTAAATCTAAACCAAAACTATTGTCAAAAAGTCACTGATAAGCTGCAGACTAAACTGATTTAAACTTGATTTTTTCCTCAAGTGGAAGTGAACCTTAACTGTTCTAGGCAGCTTTGTGAATCTCAGATTGGAATGAAATTGAAAGGTCACAGTTGCAAATGAATGCAAACTGCAACTTAAGTTAAAGAATATTGATTTAATTAGCTTCTTACAATAGTATAACCCTTCTTGCATTTCTTTAGCTTGCCCTTGAAAATGCAAAGAGACACTCACAAAAGCCCATCGTAGATCCAGGCAAGCTACAGAATACAGAGGTAAGGAGATGGTACCATGTGCTGTAGCCAAAGACTGGGATGAGCCCAAACTCCCTGGTCACCCTCTCACCTAACTACAGAGACTGGAACCCAGTTCACTTTGTCATATGTCTTCATTTTGGCCCCAGATGTTCCTGCTTCCTCATCCACAGAAAGGGGGAAGAGGAGAGATTTCTTCCTCAGGCATGTGTTGGTGCTTAAGTTAACTTGCGGTCTGAAGTTTGTATGTGTTCAGGTTTTGTGTCAGAGTACCCTACTTCATCTGTCACCACCACAGCAAAACTGAATTGAAAGAGCAAGGGCAAGTATAGCACCTAGCATTTTTAAGTTTTCCCTAAAAGCAAGCATAAATATGTAAGGAAGATCATTCTGCTGCCATTACACAACTTTAAATCATGGATCAAGTTTGACTTTGGGGAAGTAAAGCAGAGAGTGAAAATTGCCCCTTTTTTAGTAGCAGAAAATATGTCAAGTTACCTTTTGAGATATCATTTTTACATGCATGGGTAACAAAGATGCTGCAGAAAGTATATAGGACATGTTTCCAGTCAATGTTACTGAAGACAAAACACACCTGAGCCTTTCAAACTTTCTTTGTGGTGTCTGACAGGCATCGGCTTCTTGAAGGGAAGAAATGGTACAGCTCAGAGTATGCCTCTCCCATCTACTAGTTCCTATCATTTTGTTGAAGTATAGAAGGGAACAGACTTAGAGGACCACTTACAGGAGTTAAGACAAGTTTGAGTGCCAGGATTGTGACTGAAATGGGAATTTTTAAAGCTTATATCAGAACTGTACTTTTTTCTCTTCCATAATTTTAATAACTATTCTACAGTTGCTACAGCTGGCAGATTGTTTATAATTCATTACCTAAGCTATTCTCTGATTAATTTTATTCTTATTGTAAATCCTTTATTCTCTCCTCCCTTCTCTGAGGTTCAGACAGAGCTAACTTTTCTCACGGGAGATTAGCAAATTGGTCCATAAAAACTAAAAGTTACCCTGAATGATAATTCATCTTTTAAAACAGACCAAATCTGAAACTGCTAGGTGGTTTCAAGGTGTTTAACAGTTTAGAGATATTTAAATGGTGGTGGCTAAGTTATGTAGAGGACACTTTTGCCAGCGCAGCACTAGCAGTCCTAGGCATAATCTTAAAAAAGATCAGATAAATCTAAGCTCTTAAAATCTTTAGGATGTGCCCAACAATCCTTCTGCTTTGAAAATTGTTGCCATCATGAGAATGGCACCTGCTAGAATAGAAACCCTTCCCACACCTAAACCTAGCATCCTAAAAGAAGCAAAAACAGCCAGAAGGGCCAAACCCCAGAGAGTTTTCCCCTCTGAGGCAGAGATGCTGGAGGCTCCTAGGAGTTTACAAGAAACTTCACTGTTGTTTGTTCCATTTTACCTGGAAAGGTGCTCAGAGTCAGCGAGGGTCAAATCTGACTTGAGATTTTTACCTGAGTATGCAAAATCTGATGGTGAAAAAGGTCTTTACATGGGCTCAATCAGAGAAGCTTCGTAAGAGTCCATGACCACTGCTCTCTGCCTTGCATGATCTGCATGGTCTCTGCTAGAAAAAAAATCTGGCATAGTGACTCACCCTGTGTAACATCTCATATCTGCAGCAAAGCACAGAAGGGCAGCTGTGTCTCTGCAGAGAGACAGGAAGGCTTCTCTTCATTTACAGGCATAGCACACAGAATGAACAGACCTCACTCTTTTCAGTACCATTAGCTGCATATCCCCCAGTAACTAATACTAATTTATACATGGCTGTCTAATGAAATCTGTGTCCATGCAATGATCTTATGCTTTACAACTGCTGCTAAAGGCTATTTGACCATACTTTCCAAAGGTCAGCGCACAAAATCACAGCTGAAAGAAAAAGGCACTAATTTGCTCTATCCAATAAGGATTGTGGTGACCTTCGTTTTAAGAGGGGTTTAACCTGGTTATTGGTGATATGCCTTAAGTTATCTTTAAGCAGAGGTGCTTTTTCTGTGATGCAGGCTAAGAGTTTCAGCCTCTTTGCATAATGCGCTTTCAATTGCAGTTAAGTGGTGCCTGTTTTTCAACTGAGTTGGGTTAAAACAAATGGCTCCTTCTTTACAGAAAATAAATACACAGCAGCAATGACAATAAAAACCAGCCACTGTTTCTGCCTGGGGAGGCTGCTGCTGGAGGAATCCATGTCAGCTGAGCAACCAGCCCTCTGCAGGAGCCCCAGCACCTGGGCTGGAAGCTACTCCCAAACCCAAGCCGGAGCAATTTGACAGCTATGTGTAGATTTGACCATGACCCACAGAGAAAGACATGTTTTTTCCTGAAGGATCACAAATGAAGTTTAGAAAAGATTTTTTAGCAACAGCCCCTCCAAACCCTTTTACCCAGAGTATGTGACAGTCAAGACATATAATTCCTAACTAAATGCATGGCAGGATCACTACTGGACTTAAAGCCAAATGCTTCATGGGCATTTTTTTCCTTGCATGTGGCTAAAGGGTTAGGGCAACCTCTGCCTTGCTAGTACTTTTTTCTCCATATGAGCTTAGATACCACAAATTTACTGTCCCTAAAGCCTTGATAAACTTCGGAGTCTGAGTTTTTTCAACTGACTTTTTTTGCCTATCCATACAGTTTACAGCATGGAGTCACCATGCTACTGTGTCCATAGAAGGCTACTAACTTTTTTTTATTAAATGAGTCAATGGTTTGGAATCTGTGGGATACAGATATGTTCTGTTACTTTATGTTTAACAAACCTCTACAGGTAATGGAAATGACGAGTCACTTTCTGATGAACAGCACAGCACCATCTGAATCAGCGGCTGAAGCTACCTGTCTGTCTCTACAGCTGATAGCAGGAATCCAGGCAGAAAGCTTGTTCTGCAGACTCATTTCTAGATGGGTAAAATTAAGGGAGATGAACCCAAACTTGTGGATAGAAGTTGTAAAACTATGCAGACACCGAAAGATCCAGAGGATCTAAGTGATTTTGATGAACCATTGACTTTTGGCAACTCTTTTGTGCCTTTAGATGTCAAAGAACCCTTAGAAATCTGTATTTATACTTTTTAGAGCCTCAGCTCGTCATCCATAAAATAGGAACATTCTTCTTTTCTCCATAGTCTTGTCATATGTACTTAGCCTTTCCAAGACAGGGGCTTCTTTTGTGCAACTTCAAGTACATACTTCAGGCTTCTGGATGCTACCATAAGCCAAATAAACAAAAAAAGATATTTCGTTTAAAAGTCCATTGTAATTCTATTCTGTTCTTCAGCAGAAAGTCCTCACAGAGTCCAAGGGGTGAATAGTCTGTGAAGCACCTTCCCTCCTGAGCCACGTAGTGCTGGACTTCTCTGATAACAAGGGGGATGCCTGGGGATGTACAGTACGAGGAAGACTTCAAATGTGATTATCCAAGTTCAGAGATGAACAGAGGGTCACAGTATCTAGATCTGCCAGTATCACTCCTTTCACTTGCATGGTCTTCTATTTGAACATAGCCCACTCCTTGAAAGGAATAAAAAGCACTCTTGGAAAATGGGGTCTTTAAAGAAACTGATTATTTAAAAATCCCACCTAGAGAGGCTAACCCACAGACTTTTCACAACAGGTGCAAGATTACTTACAGTAGGTAGAGACTATCCCATCTGAGGCATATTTCTTAATACTGGCATCTGTACAGTCTTTATACTACCTGCATATACTGCATGGATAGGGACTAACAGCCTGGTTCTCAAAACCAGCCTGATTTGAAAAGGGTGGGAGGATTTACCTTTGAAATAAAATACAGTATTATGAGGGTTTGGAGTCTTTATATAACAGAATGGAAAGATATTTGCCCAAGACAGAGAGACTGTATTATTAATATGTCTAAATGCAATATAGATATGCCCAAAATATCCTATTTTAAATTCACTTCCAAAACATCTTAATCTGATTGATGATCTCTAGCTTCTTATATTCAAATCAGTTTGAGATGTGAGCTGAGTATCTTATAAAGGAAATGCTGGTCAAAAATACTGAAGCTAATGTCTCTGGGTAGTTTCCATCCTCAAATCTCTCTTCATTCAGACTATAACTTTTCTGAAAGTCATTTTAGACTGCCAATAGCATCCTTCTTTTTACTTTTTTTTCTTCAATTGAGTAAAATAATTTTCAATTTGAGGCAAAATGCAAGAGAATATCTCTTTCTGTTTTGGGGTTTTATTATTCACTTCATGAATGGATCAGCTACAGGCATGTTCACATAACTGAGAAACAAGGAAACGTGTATTCTTTGGAAGATTAAGTTAAAGGCAGAATGAGAAGAAGGTGACAAAGATTCTAAGGGGACTTCTCAAGTGAGGTACAGGTGATTTAAGTATCAAATATATATTTTAAGGAAAAAAGGAAAAAATAGAAGTAGTAAGGGAAGGCAGAGAAGACAGAAAATGGATGAGCAAAGCTGCAGATAATGTTTGGAAATATAATTGTAAATATGTTCTAATATATATACCCAAATGCTCCATGTTAAAATTGTGCAGGCAACCCTAACCTGTATTTTCTGGCATTTTAGTTGCTTTGACTTCACTATCTTTGTGCGTGTTTATGTAACGTGTATAATACATTATGAACTAGTCCTATATAATGTGAGAAGATGACTTTGAAGGGAATATAGAATTGCAATAAGTTTATCTGGAAAACCTACAAAACACACATTTTTTAATATATTATTTTTACAAAACTAAACATGTAGCAAACAGGAGATTTTTCACTGGTGCCTGCCCCTTTTTCCTACTTTGTAGAATGGACTCTTTTACATTCTCTTCTTGTTTGACATATTTTAGCTTTACTTTGATTGCCTCAGGTATCAAGGGATTGTGTCTGAGGTATCTTTTCTTTGCATCATTTAGAGAGAATAAGAGGGAGAAGAAAAAAAAATTATTTGTTGGGGCTGAAATAATCCAGTCAGAACTGATCTTTTCCATTACTATCTGCAACACAGTGGTCATTCCACAGGCTGGACCTTTCTTGGATCACTCTCTCAGTGTTCTCAGCACCTCACTTGTGAACAAAAGGATTACTATTAACTACAAATGTTAAAATTTAAATACTCTTTTCACATAAAACAAGCATTTTCCAGATAAAAATAATGATCAGTGGAAGAGAGTATTGTTGACTTATGTCACCTATAGTCTAACAGTAAGAATTAGGTGATACCTACCATAATATGACAATGGTGTTTGCAACAAATTCCTTTTCTTTTACAGCACTGCCAATGATTATTCTGCTGAATTAATACATTGGACACGTATTTTTCTCTATAACTAGTACTGTTGTGTTTCTATTTCATTCCAGCTGGACATGTGTCAAGTAATCTTCTGTCTTTTAAAAGAGTTTCATTCCATGGGGCATTTAGCACACAATTGGTTTTACATGAGTCTCAGCACTTTAGAAGACAAGAGTTTAAAAAGAAGCTCTGTTTAAGTGCATCAATCTCCTCCCTGCATGCTCAGGCATGGCTCTGCTCCCTGCTGGGACAGTTTGCTTGTGCTTGAGCAGGGGCAGAGTGTGAAGGAGCATTTCCCTACCCAAGCACAATTCTCTGTAAGGCCTGCAAACTCTAGTGTCTTTGCTGCACCGTATCTGGGATCCCTCTCCCAGAAAGGATGATGAAATCCTGGACATGTGCTCCAGCTCCTGAAAATCGTGGGGTTGCAGGGAAGTTAAACAATTCTGCAAAGGACAGCCTTTAAGATCTTCACAACTTCACACACCCCTTGTTCTTAAGTAAGGCCTGGGAGGGATATTTAAATAGTATTTGTGGTGTCAGTTGGTGTGGCAGGCATTTGAGAGTTTCCTTTTCCTCTGATCTTTCTCACATTGTTCATACCAGCGCAAAGGGCATGCAAAATGTTGCAGGAGAGAAAACATTTTTAACACGAGGACAAGAACAGTAGAATCTAATAGTGATGTCTGTAAAAAGAACGGGACAAATCTGAAAAAAAGTGACTCGAAGTTCTCACAATGCAGAGCACAAGAGCATTAGAAGACGGAAGGGCAGAACACCTGTGGATGGCATGAAACACCTGACTGCTGTGCTGCAAACACTAACAATGAAGCAAAAGGACTGGGTGTTTTGGCAGTATTTGGGTCAAAACAAGCTGGGAAAGATAAAAGCTGCTGCCAGATGACTCTGTTCTACCCACTAATGATTTCTCACTGTCAACCATAAATAGACCTTGTAATAAGTAGTGCTTTGAATTTATAACTCAGTGCTGAATCTTTTCTTCCAGGAAAACTCTCACTGACTCCAGTCACTATCAGAATTTGACATTTGCTAGGAAGCCTGGTCTGTCAAGCTTTCCTCTGCCTCATACAGGAGACTGGTGGGAAGAAGGGGTAACCAGTACCTAGCAGGGGGAGTCCCTTCACCATCTGGGAAAAGTATCCCTGTGTCACAGGGAAGCTTAAATTAGGATGTTGCCATGTTAGGAAACAGATTTTTAGCTTTAGCCTTGTAACTTAATACACAGGCACCCTGTGTGGAGTTTCCTGCACATCCTGAGGAGCTGAGTCTCTACTTGCTTCTGGCCAGGCATCTACCAGCATTTTAAGGCAGCTAGAGACCTTTGTAAATGTAGCCCATAGCTCCTAACCATTGAGGTTTTCTTCAGAGAGTTGTTGGCCTGCCCTTAGCTCTGACTACATTGAATGTGAAATTTAATTAAATGTGAAAGCACTGGAAATCCTCAAACAAGAGAGATGTCAGTAATAATTCCAGGGAAAGTCTTAGAGTCTGACATTTTCAAACTTTCTAGAAGACTGCTCCAATCACTTAGCCATGCTTTTCAAGTGTAAGAGGGAACAAGGATTTGCTTTGCCTCTGCTCTTAACATTTGGCAAAAAATGGTTCCCGCTGGGAGAAGGTTTAAACATACAGATTTTCAAACTGCAGACCTGCATATTTTGGAAGGACAAAGTTTCTTTTTATAGAGGGGGTGTGAAGGAGTAAGCGGTTTGCATCTCTTCTTGCTGGTTTTGGCGACTTGCAAATGATTCATGTATCGGAGAGCAACAAAAGCCCACAAAACCCCTGTGGCAAAAGTACAGCAGACTTTGAATCTGTTATGAAACCAGGGATTACAAGGTGCACATGGGGTGAAATACTCACACCAATGCATTAAATGAATGATTTGAATCCCATCTTTCAGGGCACTTTCTGCTTCATCTAACCTGTTACAAAGAAACCCTTTATCCAAACAAACTTGAACAAACAAAGCCTGTAAGAAAAGCCTGCCAAAATTTTCTTGCATGAGATTCCTCCAATCTTTTCTGCTTCTTTTCAGTTTGACAGAAACAGAAGCAACTCAAAGCAGAAGAGTGTCATAATTGTTTTATGCCTGCACTCCCCTGGCCCCTGCATGAATGAAGTTTGCACAGGGAAGCTGTGTCAGCATTGCGAAAAACTGATGTGACTGCAGTTCATCTTTACCAAGTTTATTGCAAATTCTTTTAATAGCAATGTTAGTGTTTCAGATACTCATTTTAAACGCATAATGGGCAACTGCTTTCTCCACACTGTCCCCATCCTGTCCTAACTGAAAGGATCAGATTCTCAGCTGATGTAAACTGTTGTAGCATCACTGATATCAATGAAGTATTGTTTGCTCCATCCAAAGAGCCAATTTGTAGGCACTGGTTGAAGGAAAAGAGACAAAATGCATCTCATAGTACAGAGGTCCTCAAACTTTTTAAACAGGGGGCCGGTTCACTGTCCCTCAGACACTGTCAGGGGCCGGACTATAGTTTTGAAAAAAATGAACGAATTCCTATGCACCCTGCACATATTTTATTTGTAGTAGTGCACAAAAAACAGGAAAAAGAATGCCGTATCCGGCCCGCGGACTGTAGTTTGAGGACCCCTGTCATAGTACAACAGAATATTCAGAAGCTGCTGATTTCAGCAATCTGGCTTATAAAAAGAGTTAGCAGAAAGCAAATAACAAAAGCCACTGCTTACCTTTACAGCCACACAAACTAGGCAATTCTACCTATTTTCAGACTCCAAACATGTTTAAAAATTGTGAACCCGCTCTGCAGAAACAGTTGAATTTATTAAAAATGTCCTGATCTATGCTGAGCTTGGCTCCAGAACGTAACTATTGCAAAACGTGTGGTAATTATTAAGCCTGTTGTATTACCATCTTTAATCTCCCAGTGTTCAAAAAAATTGTTGTTGAGTTTTAGATTACTGTTTTTACAACTGCAGTGTTTGGAAATCTTGGCAGTAGGAAGTACTTTGATCAGTGATTTTGCTGTCATCCTGAAACTGAACTAGAACAATGAGAGATTTATTCAGTCTGGCGCTCTCTCTGTCAAAAAAAAAGAAAGGAAAAAGAAAAATCCGAGGAATATACCCATACTTCTTAAGGCTATCTGACACTATCAGGTGTCATTCTGGGTCACATCCAAAGTCTATCCAGCCCCAAATGTTTCTTTGTGTCCTGGTTTGGCCAGGACAGGGTTAATTTTGTGTGGAGCCAGGTAATTATATACCATGCTGACGTCATGCCCCGGGGCCAACTCTGGGGAGTTGGAGTTCAGTTCGCTTTGGACTTCGCTCGGGTTCGGTCCCTCGCTGTTGTTCTCTGGTATTGTTTTTTTTGTACTGCTCTTTTCTTACTGTTAATATTGTTCTTGTTAACTGCAAAGTGCCAATTATATGTTATTTTCTTTTATATACATATATATTTTAAACCTTCCTTATCTCAACTCAAAAAGGCACTTTTAAACCTTTTTTTTCTTCCCTGTCCGCGGCCCACAGCAGAGGGGAGGGGTCAGGGAGAAGTGGCCGGCCGCGTGGCTCGGCCACCCCGCAGCTCTTACTAAACCAATACACTTTGGATACTTAGAATGAATGTAAGAAACAGAGACTAAAGAGGACAGTTCTTCCTCGGTACTTTAAGCCATCACCTTCTTTAGAATTGGCAAATGCTTGATGTTGCATCACTTCCACCACATTTAACACCACACCAGCAAGATCTGTCCCTAGGACCTATCTAGGCCAGTTTCAAACATATTTAAACTTTCACTCACCTCAGCATCTTGCAGTGAGTTTTGCCATTTATTTGTAAGTTGTGTAAAAGTAGTTTTATTTCTTTTCTCTTTCTAATAAAAACATTGGGTCATCTCTAGTTCTTATATTCACTCAAAATAGCTAGTAACTACTGCTTGTCTGCTAGTTAAGATTGTGTAGAACTCTTTGGGGACTTCCTTCAGTCGTGCCTTTTCCAAAACAAAGAAATGCAGGCGGTATTCACATGGAATCTGTTCCATATTCCTAATCACCCTTACCATAACTTTAAAACTACACTGTACTGTTTCCAAATTGGTTGACCTGGGTTGTGTTCAAGATGTGAGCATGCCATGGATTTATAAACTCGCGCAAAAATATTTTCTGTTTTATTCCCCAATTCCTAATAACTTTGAACATTAGGTTTGCCTTTATGATCATTGCAGAACATTGTGCTAGTGTTTTCAGAGAACCATTCAAATATTTTCTGAATGATGATAGCTAATTTAGAAACTATCATCATTTATGCCTGCTTATGTGGGAAGCTTCCATTGTGTATTATGCTGCATTTTATCAGCATCTCAATTTCTTCTGCTGTTCTAGTGCCTAGGCAAGTAATTTCATAAAAATTGTTAGAAAAATTGTAAGCTGGAAAAGTAAAAAAATGAAGACTTATAGACTTTTCTGAGTAAAAATACTTCAGTCCAAAATTAAATATTAACTTTTCAATTGTATTATATTAAGCTGACTCTTCTTTGAGTCACCATCATGCTTCTTGGCAATTAAAGCATAAGTTCATTCATTCCTCTGTTCTTTCCCCCAAACAGTGTTCCAGAGCTGGACAAGGATTTCCATATCAAGCAAGTTGTATTTGGGGGAATTTACAGAGAAAGACCTTTAGGTGAATTGTGTTGGATTTGCCTAAAATACAATATATTCAGAAAGCAAATTTTATATTTGCAATTACGAGTTGTAGACTTAGGAATACACTTGTGTTTGTTGAAGCAAAAAATCATATGATTTATATCAATCAACATTAAAGAACAGTCTACATTCTGACAGTTAAATGTTCTTAATGAGTCACTTAGCATCAGCTCCAGACTAGGACTCTAAAGTCTTATTCTGATACTGAATTTAACAAGCTGTCAGCAGCTCGCTCAAAAAGTGTAAAGTTAAATAGCTGCAGAATTGGTTTTCAAGGCTTTTTCACTGGTTGTGTTCTTCATCAAGCAACAATAAACATGAAGAATGGGCTGCCCAGTGCTCAGGCAGGAAAAAATAGCAAAATAAATCAAAAATATTTCTTCCTGGGATTGATTTACTCAACTGTAATAAGATTATTCACTTAATATTCCATTCTGAATATAGTCAGATAGGTAGATTAATTTTATACAATTATATTGTTCCACATATTTCAATGATGGTCTACTTATAGGAGCAAATATATAGGATTAAGATGTATTTTCATAATTTCATCCTTAAATAAGTCTTGGAGCAAGGCTGAAAAGTGAATATTGTGAAATGTTTTCATGATAGAATAGAACTGTTCTTTTATCTTTTCAAGACACTATAAATTTAAATGAGAAGAAATAGATAATGGAAAAATGCTACTCCCCCCTGCTTTGGATAGTTGTTACTGTTGTCACCAATGACGTCTTAATGTTTCTGGCAATTTAAACGATAATAAAAGCTACAGCCTTATGAATACTTTCATAGTAGGCAACTATTTTATCTAGGGGCCTATAGTTAATATGAAGAGGAAAAAAAAGTCTAAAATAAAGAGGTCCATAAAAAAATACCATAGTACCTTATTTATTGTAGTGGTTTAATGGTAACACTAACAGTGATATAGACTTTTACTATATTAGCATAACACTAGCTTCCCCATTCATTAACTGGGTAACCAGCTCACAGTCTATATCCAGAACACTAGTAGCTCTACTATACGGGGAGGGCAGAAGGGAAGCAAATAAAAAGAAGAGAAAAAGAAAAGGGGTTGCAGTAGTTCAGGTTTTTATTAATGTGACTGAGAAGTGAAAGAACTGAGCAATCGTACGTGCACTCTCATTTTTGTAAAATTGTCTGCTGCTGCATTCAGCACTGCAGCAGCTTTGATTTCACCCTCACACCTTTAGATCTCCGGGAAATTAGTAATGTGAACTGTGATGGAGCCGTATCTCTGTGCCAGTTAGGAGACCATCAGTGGCACTTTAAGCTTATTTTCCCTCTTTGGGAGGGCGTTACAAGGTCTAAGGAGTCTGCTCTCTGAAGGGCAGAGGAAGGGCAGGATGCAGACTGGGTTTTTGATTGGAGTGTGTTCCTGAAGTCAGCAGCCACACAGAACAGAATATACTCCCTCTCTCCCTGCAAAGCAATCTGCTGGGAGGAATTTCCCATTTTATTTTAATTAAGAAGCTAGAGATGAGGTTTAACAGTGTCCTACTGCGTGCCCACAAAAAAAAAAAACTTGCACACCTGCTAACCAGGCATTTACCAAGGTTACTGCATATAACATGTGGTACAGAAAAAAAGAGGTTTTTGGAGCAACAGGTGAATGTTCTGGCTTGAAATCCACCAGCTTTTCTTGGTTTTGCTGTATCATATGCAAAAAGGGCTTTTACACTGATTGCCATACATTCAGTCCGTCAGATAACCACAAAACATTCTCCAGGTTTTGTACGCCCCTCCTGCTGGTTAATGAATGGATGACATTTGAAGTGGCTGTCTAAAATTCTGTTCAGCATGCTAACAGATGGTTTTTAGCTTATATTTGCAAATGGATATATTTTTGAACTCCCTCCTCAGAATAAATAAACTAGTACCAAACCGGAAGGAGGTCCTCTCTTGCAAAGGATGCTGGTTGGCCAGCCCTGTAGAACTGAAACACAGCAAGAACATACGTACAGGCAGAGTGTTTTTTCTTCTCTTGCCTTCCCAACATACACAGTAGGTGGAAATACAGATGGACTGGGCACCCCCGACTCCTGTCATTGCAGCCTCTCCCCACAGTAACATTTGCTAGCATGAGACTGGGCTCCGGGTCCCTCCCTTCATGGCTGGAGCAGCCTAGTGAAGTGCTATTGCTCTAACCTCTGACCTGGCATAATCCCACCTTTTGGAAGTGGGAAAGTAGCATTTGGGACCCCTCTGTCCTAGACTTGGGTGGAGAATCTGGATACTAGGCAGCCCAAAAGCTTCATACTACTGGTGCACAATTCCAGCACCTTTCCTTTACTGTCTTCCCAGAGATGAACAGGGCTATTTTTCAGCTGTGTCTGATGGAGCCAAGGCTAGACATAATCTAACACTTAACCTTCTTTTCCCAGTTGAACAGGACATAATGCAAAGGAGACAGGACATAATGTTGCAATTCAATCATGTACTTTTAAGAGGTGTCAGTGCCTGCTCCATGCAATGCAAACAAATGTATTCCATACACCCAGACTGTCTGAATTCTTTACCTTTAAATATGGCCTCAGCATTGGCCACTTAGCCTGGACACAGCAAGTCTCTGATTTTTTTTTCTTCTCAGAAGCAGGAAATATGTCTGGTTTTGAGCATATGATGTTCATGTTTTTGTGCAGTGACTACAAACCTGGATGATATACCAACACAAGAGTCTTGAAACTATACTGTTCTCCATGCACAAGATATCTTTTCTGGCCTTAGACTGAAAGAACTCCAATGCCTTCAGGTGCTCATGAACCATGGTGACATTTTATAAGATTTGCATCCAAACCTAAATGCAACCATTCCATTTGCTCTTTTTTTAATCATTAATTTCTTCCTTTATTAGATTTCACAATTCTCTTACTGTAGAACTTCAAATAAAACAGCTCAAGTTATCTCAAAAACTAATGGGAAAATCTGATAGTATATTCATATTCATATGTGTATGAATGTAGAACAGATAAAATGAGTAAAAGACATGGTTTCAACAAAATACAGTTTTTCACTTCCAAACACCCAGCTGGCATGAAATGTAGCATGTAGAAATGCAGATGGTTCCATTCATAACCCTGGCTTAAGTAGTATGCAGAAATGTGGGCAATGAAAATGATTATGCAATATCGGACCCATGGAAAGCATGTATGGATGAACACAACACGTGTTGTGACAGAAACTGGCAAAGCAGTTAGCACCAAAGAGCTGCATCTTAACTCCAGCAATTGGTAGGACACTGTGTGGACCCTGAGGACTGAAGGCCAGGAGATGTGAGGGCTCCCCTGGGTGACATGGCAGGACCTTGCCATCCAGGGCCCATCCCACCACCTAATCCAGGGAGCAGGGCAGCTGGGGGAAACAAGGGCAGCCCTGCCAAGGACAGACTAGGATGTCAGTCTGTGGGTGGAGTTCAGGATCAGGCCTGGTGAGGGGAAGTTGTATCAGACACAGCCCTGGTACATGCAAATACAAACCATTACAAATATTACTATGCTTACAGGTACAGCCTGAATAATGACGTGTATCTGAAAGACGCAGCATGGCTTGTGTCTTTCACTGTCTTCTGAGAGCGGTAAGTGGTGTGCTGTAGCCTATAAAGATGTACTTGGCATCTGAGAGGTCCTAATTACTGTGACCACACAGAAGATTTGACTGCTGGAAGATACTATTCCATTAAAACGCATGTTTAAGCCAATGTTCTGTTGTGAAAATAGGCCGTGTTAGATAAGGAAGCATTCAGATGGAGGCAGTCAGTGGTGAGAGTCTCTCAAAAAAGATCTTATGACCACTCATTAATTAGTAGCTTTGTAATAATCTTGTATACTAATGATATGTGCAGATAATACATGCTTGAACAGCATGAGCAGCAGAGGAAAGGGCTGGAACATTAAAGGAAAAAAAAAAGATCAGCAACAGGACTGCAATAATTGAAATGAGCAAATAATGCAAAGTGCAAGGAGGAAACAGGAAATTCTTCTATAAACTCAGGACCATCTTTTCAAAATGAGAAATATATTTGTATATAGATAGTAACATTTAGAATTTATAATCAGTGTGAGATGAGCATAGAAAAAGCAAATGTCAGCCTCTACGGCAGGAGATAAGGGTGTCTTCAGTGGGGAGAGGGGGTTGCTAAACATCATTTTGCAAGGCAGCTAGCGGACTAGACCTGGATGCCTGCATACAGGTGCAGTCAAGTAAAAGGAGGAGTCATGGAAGTGGGAACAGCCACAGGGAAAGTAGGTTTGGAGTAATCAAAAACGCAACTTGTGAGAGAAGTCTAGGAAGGAGGTGTCTTCCACCTTGGCAAAATGAATGTTAAGAGACAATGTGGTTGCTCTCACGGAAGTAAATGAACTCAGTAATTGAACCAGTAATTGAACTCCAGATAGTAAGGAGTGGGACTTGTACACAATAGATAGGATTTTTTTCAGTGCTTTTATTTTTCTTGTGAGCCTATAAGCAATGCACTTGCTAGTGTTAGACATAAGAACAAGGCATTTCCTAGGAGACTGGAAGTCCAAGTTGAATCATGTTTAAAGACTGAATGACACAAGATGCCTTAGCTATGAAATCAGCTGTAGGTAATGGTGAGATCTAACTGTTGCTTTTGGCTTTGCTAATATGCCAGGAACAAGATGTTTTCAGAGCTGTCAGAGAAGTCTCACAGACTGCCAAAGTGAGAAGTAGATTATGGTGTGTCCCACAAGCACCATAGGTACTTAAGTGAGTTTCAGTGCGTCTCCTGAAGTGTGAAGTGCAAGCAGTACAGACTCTATATAGCACACAGACATGCTTTGGCAACCTGTAGCACTGGTGATGGGATAACTGGGGCATGGAACTTTCTTTCATAGAAAATGACTCAGTTTCTTATGCAGCTTTCCTCTCCACAGTATTATAGGTTTATATGCTCACACACTTACTCAGCCTTTCTGGAACTGCAGAGCTGATATTATGGAGGATATTTCTGATTCTACTATCTCACCCAGGCAAATTTCATGTGCTTTTCAGATAGTCTCATTTGGTGGCTTTTAGCACCTTCAGATACACACTTAAGTCAGGGATTAAAGAAGAGCAAGTCAAATACAAATACAGAGCAATAAAAAACACAGATAATAAAACTTTAATAAATTGCAAAATAAGTTGTTTGAGCTTGAGATATGTTCACCTTTCTGAAGAAGTCCTTCTCCCATGCTTACTATAAACATTTATGTTCATTCAGTGATTAGACCCTTTAACTTTATTAGAAAACTAATTCGTACATCACCGTACATAGTTCTTGATGATTGCTTAGAAATTGCTTCTACAGAAGATCTGGAGCTCGCTGGGCATAGCACTAGCCAGATGCTGTGCTGTGACTGCTACTGCAGTGGAAGCAGTGGAGGAGATGAGAATACAGTTCCCTAAATAACTGAGGTTGTGTCCATTTGTACTTACTTCAACAGTCACTGGCAAGGTGTCATGGCTAGGTTAATCTACATGCACAGTCAAGACCTTGCAAATTGTGATGAAGTGTCTAAAGAGAGGGGAGAACTGGGAGGTGTTAGCTTTGAACAACTCCCAAGGAAAGGAAACAAAAGATGTTGAACACAACACTGTCATTGCAGCCATGTATAGAGCAGCAGAGGATGTAGCTAGCTGGAGATCTGTACTCCATGTTATTGAATATTTAAGAGCATTTTACCCCCCGGACATTAGAGAAAAGACTGTAGAGTGTAAACCAGAAGCAACCACGACACTTTTATCTCATAGTTCATATAACATAAGACAAAGTCTTTCAATCATGTGAGTTTGATTCATTTTTTCCCTTTTGGAGGGTTTGGGATTTTTGTTGTTGATGGTGGTGGCTTTTTGGAGGGGAGGGGTGGTGGTTATATTTTAGTGACTATCACTAAAAGCGAGCAGAGATTTCTACCCTGTGAAAAACAAACTCTCCTATTTTACTGTTTGTTAAAATGAAAAACATAAGCATAGATTCAAACTTTCAAAACCAGCCGAAGAAATTGAGTCTTTTCTTTTGGTGTTGTCCCCCCTAAAACATCATAAAGTGGTATACATTTTCAGTATATGCTGGTTACTTACCCTATGAAAAATGGGTTTTCTGAACATGTAATCCCTTGTGTTTCATTTGGAAGAGCTGGTGATCTAATTTTTAGCTATAATGTTTCATGAAATATGAAATACTTGTATATGTCAGGAGAGGAATTAAAGAAAAGACAAAGCTCATTAAAAGATCTGATTGAAAGAGAGGAAAATTTTCATTGAAGATAATTTTCTTATGAAATTCTCATTACACGTATTTGATTTGTAATACAGTATGATCTAGTCTAATATAGTAAAATCTAGAAGGATTATTCATCCATTATGAAACAACCATTCTTACAGGACCAGTGGCTTTTCAAGAGGACAAAAGAGCAGAAAGAGGACAAAATAATGAAACATTGCAGGTGATGGTATAATTAACTTGTGGCAAAATATTGTCACAACCAGTTAGAAGCTGACAAGCTGGAGTGACATAACATCATGCTGGGGCCAAACTGAAAACTTTTAACCTCCAGGTGTCTTTGAAACCAAAATAAAACATATCAGGAAAATACCTTCAAATTGGTTATTTACCACTATGTCTTTGTCGGGCTGTATCATCCTCCCAGCCTAGGGAAATTTTTAGATCAAACAGCCTCGAACACATTCAGAAAGACAGTATGTGGTATAAAATTTTAGAATAAAAATTTATGAAAGTTAACATTGTATGTAATTCTTTTTTACACAGCAAACTTAAAATAGGCACAGGTCCCAGCATACCAATTGTACCTTCTGAAATTTCAGGGTTGGAACACAGTCTGATTCATAGAATCATAGAGCTGGAAAAGACCTCTAGGATCATCTAGTCCAACTGTTGTCCAACATCTCCCTAACCCCTAGACCATGTCCCAAAGCACCATATTTACCTGTTTTTTTTAACACCTCCAGGGATGGTGATTCCACCACTTCCCTGGGCAGCCTGTTCTAACCTCTCTTTCAGTAAAGAACTTCTTCCTGATATCCAATCTAAACCTCCCTTGGCACAACTTGAGGCCATTACCTCTCTTCTTGTCATTAGTAACTTGGGAGAAGAGACCAGGACCAGCCTTGCTATAATCTCTTTTTAGGTAGTTGTAGACAGCAATGAGGTCTCCTCTCAGCCTCCTCTTCTCCAAGCTAAACAATCCCAGTTTCCTCAGGTGCTCCTCATACGACATATTCTCCAAACCCCTCACCAGCTTCGTTGCCCTTCTCCGCACCTGCTCCAGCACCTCAATGTCTTCTTGTACTGTGGCGCCCAGACCTGGACACAGTACTCAAGGTGTGGTCTCATGAGTGCCGAGCACAGGGGCACAATCACCTCCCTACTCCTGCTGGTCACGCCATTTCTGATACACGCCAGGGTGCCGTTGGCCTTCTTGGCCACCTGGCCACACTGCTGGCTCATGTTCAGTCAGCTGTCCACCAGCACCCCCAGGTCCTTTTCCACCAGGCACCTCTCCAGCCACTCTTCCTCAAGCCTGTAGCGTTGCCAGGGGTTGTTGTGACCCAAGTGTGGGACCCCTCCTGCTTCCCTTCCTAGAGGTCAGCGCCTTGGCAGATGAAGAGCTGATGATTTCATTAACTGGAGGCACATGCACAAAAGAGGCCACAGCATTGGCACGGCGAGGTGCTCTGAGTCTGGAGCTGTGGGTGCCACCCTGGGCCTGTCCACCAGTGCCCCGCGTGACTTTGGGCAGATCTCCTCATGTCTCTGGCTGAAACGGGACCTTGCGGCACCACTTCACAGCGACCCGCCATAGACATAAGGGACTCCGGAAAGNAAAGACCGGTAGATGCCCAGAACCACCGGGACCACGCTGCAGCTGGGCGGGGCCGCAGCAGAGAAAAACAACCCAACCAGCCAATGGGACGTCCGCTCTCTCGTGACGTCACGCAGACCTTATAACTGGCTGTTCCGGAGGTAGGGCCTGTTTCCGGCGGCAGAGCGCCGTGGTTCCGGTC
>VZZY01017123.1:273995-293540 GCA_013400335.1 Eurystomus gularis | reverse complement strand
TGGCCGCCTCCCTGCCGTGCCCGGGGCCGGCGGCCGTCCTGCCGGCGGTGGCCCCTGCGGCTCGGTGGGCGAGCGGCTGCGCGGATTTAACCCCTGAGTACAAAAAAAAGGTCGGTCAGACTCACTGCAGGATATAGTGGAGGCCAGGGGTCCCCCCACTTTACAGCTGGCATACCTTGCACAGGGCGAGAGGCTGGTTAGGTGGGATTCATAATATCAGAAATAGATGGGCAGCTGATGGGATGGAATGGAAAAAATCAAATGACAAAAAAAGCAGTGAAAAAAAATCACAAATAATCTCTAAAAGGCATAAGATTCAGTTAATTTGTATCAAATCATCTAAATGGATGGTGTTTACTTACCTAACATGGGTGAATGTTGAGATGTAGGAATATCTGATAAATCCCCCACAAAATATATCAATAAGTGTTTGAAGTGTTAGTCTTTATATTCATCAACTTCTTTAAAGTCACAGTGGGACAAAGTAGTGATCGGACTTTCCATAAAGGGAAAATTAAGCATCAGAAGTGGCTTTGCTGTATTTTATGTGAAGTTCCTAGAAAAATCTTTGCTGCTTTTGGGCAGCCTTTTTGTAAGACAGGGGTCCCCATAGCTGCTAGGAGAGCAATGTCTACTTAGTGAATGGCTTGAAGTTCTCTGTGTGCAGTTGACATCTCTGTGAAATTAAAGAATAGATTAATCAGCAGGTATCACTCTAGGACCATTATCATACAGACCTAGGATCTTAAGATTCAGGCTACCCATTGCCTTGGGTTTCCTGCAAGTGGTACTTGGAGCTGTGTGATGAGAATATAGCAACATTGCATGCCCAAAAGGGACCATGATGTAGAACAGAGAAACTAATGGGATTTGTTGAAATGTGTGGGAAACAGTCACAGCCCACCCAGCAGAATGGTTCATGTAATGTTAGAAGCTCATGCTGGAGGGTGTTGCATAATTTCCTTTTGAGTACTGAAAGAATTAAAAGTAAGACTGTAGTTAACCATCATCCTCAGATAGTACTGTACTCTTGGAGAATAGCAAATATGGTATCTGAATTTAGGAAAGAGGATAAAAGTGATCCAAGAATGATAGATGGTTAATCTGAGCTCAATAGTATGAAAAGCTCTCAGAATAATTTTAAAACGGAAAAATCATTAAATATGAATGCGAACATGGGAATGGGAGAAAGTATGATATAGGGTCGGAAAAAGCAGGTCGTGGCATATTAACCTTGTCTCATTTTTCCTAAAGTAATTGGTTTTCTAAAGAAAGAAAGAAAAATTTGTAGAACTAATTCATCTGGATCAAAGCAGAGCATTTGTTATTAAGGAGTCACAAGTAAACTGCGGAAGACAAGAATTCAGTACAAAGCTTGAGGTGGTTAAAATGGAGGCAACAGTATTTGATCCATAAAAGAGAAATATCAGGCTGGAAGGAGGTTAGCAGAAAGTTCATCGGAAATCTGTCTTGGTACTAGTCTTAAAGACTGTCATGCCAAAAGTTGGTTTTGGCTAATTAGCCAGTGTTCAAATAAACTTCAGCATGAAGAGGAAAGTGGGTGAGCTGGCAGGCTGGAGTAATGGATGTGGAACTTTACTTCAAGGTGCAGACTCATTTACAGCATGGACAAAGGAAACAGTAAGGTTTCTGAAAACAGGTTAGTTTTAATTCCATGAAAGGGGCTGGAAACAAAAAAATGTTTCATGCATTAGTGAATCACAGGATACATCAATTGCCATTAGCCACAATCATATCATGTCAATAATGATCATACTGGTGTGGTACAACTGTGAAACAGCGAATGTGTACCAAGAAAAATATTTCTAGTAAATATCAGCAAGTATTAGTCCATCACAGCTCTGCTAGGATCTTGAGCTCTGCTAGGATCTTGTGTACAGTGCCTTGCATGGCTCTGCTTATTCATGTTCAAGGAGGATGCAGTCAAACTGGAGGAGGTTTAGAGTGGAGATAAGAAAATGGAAAGGCATCCTCTGAGAGAAGACTGATAGCATGATTGAAACAGGGTCAGAGTCTCATCCCAGAATGTATAAAAACACAGTACTGGACAGTGCTGCTATTTCAGAGTGCCCTTCATCTCCCAGCTGAGGTTCTGCACCTTCAACTGCTTCAAGTACTGTTCTCTAGTTGTCTTCAGGGAGTGGATGTGGGGGAGAGGGGTAGTAAATATTCAAATGTCCATCAACAGATGTTGGAAATGGGCCTGAATTGTAAGCTGAAATCAAATGCTCAGGCATGTCTGAAATAACTGTGATGAAACTAGACATCTTACTGGAGTGTCCCATATGTTAGCTGTGTCCCATCCAAAACCTGTCCCAGAGAACACACTTGCATAGCCAGGCAAAAGTGAAGTCAAGAACAGCAATGACAGTGTCAGGACTTGGCATACAGCAGTACCCATGAAGCACCTTCAATCTCTCACACTTGTTTTTTGTTAAGCACAATTAGTTGATTAACTGTCTTCCTCACTTACCTGGATCCCAGGAGCTCTGAGTGGGATCTGAATGTTTCATGTGAGTAACTGAAAAGGGCAGTGAAGTTTAAGATGCTACAAATGTAGCTCAGGCTTAAATCTGGCTTGACCTTGTTTTCTCAGCTCTACATGATATATGAGCAAAGATATACAGAGAAGGTCTGTGCTGGAATATGAAATCTGTCTCATATGATGATTCCTGAAAGCAGAGGTAACTGCAGTCACTCATGGCTAAGAGAAGCCTTTGCTGATTAGACTGATTTAGTGGTGGAGGTAATACATTATTTTCATACCCATGGATAATTAGAATAAGCTGACTGGGCAAGCAGCCAAGATGGAGTTTACATGGAGGATAGATTCCCCCTGAATTTGCCTTTTTAAAACATCAAGTTTTGTTGGAAGATTAGGCTCATCATAGCATCTCTGTCTTTTGAAACCTGTCTAGGAGGGCAAGGAGAAACTTAACAGTGGGCAAAAGGAGTAGGAGTTCTCCTCCTTAAGAAGGTATCTAACAGATGTAGGTGAATTCTGGGTCTGGTATTTACATGCACGGAAAAACCTTTCTGTGTGTATCCTCAGCTGGTCCTACTCCTCTCCAAGAAATGTGAGGGACTTATGTCAAGTCTGATTTCAGTGAGGGCTGCCAGCTGAAATGAAAGAAGTGGGATCTCTTCCAGCCCTGACCAGTTCACTTTGTGTGATGCAGAAGCTGTATCAGCCAAAATAGCTGTTTGTATACATTTGAAAACCCACTGGTCATTGTGTCACTCTTATTTCCGGGGTACTTTAATGCTACCTTTGAGCAACTTCTGAGGAACCTGTGGGGATATAGCTAATTTCCAGCAAATTACACTGTTTAATTTCTACTAAAAAAATGTTGGAACAGATAGGGAAGTGAAAAAGAGATCTTGAAGTATATCGAATGCCTCTATTGTGTGACATTTGTTTGAAATAGCAATTCCCAGATCTTTCAACTGTAACTTTACTTAACAGCATCTATTAACTACAAATAAATAAATAAAGCCTTTGAACAGCACTGTTTGTGTCAGGCTTATGTCTCCTAGCATGGTAAACCAATGTGCTACCATTTCTGGGTTTGAGATAGATGGTTATTCACTTTTATTCTTGTACCTCTAATGTAGAACTGGATTAGAGTCTTTCTGAAATATGTCCCTCTTTCTTGTGTTCCACTCTTCATGTTATTAGAAGTACCCATATAAATGATTTATAATGTAATACTAGTTTCCAAAATGCTTTTATGCTTGGAACCATGACCTCAGAAGGTTGTACCATTGTATTGCATGGGGTTTAATTTGCAGCTACTACTTCTAAAATATTACTGGACCCCTGCCTTACATAAACAGTTGCTGCAAGTCTGTAATGATTATGTGCAAGGGTCTGGTTAGAAACTGTGAGGAAAAATGCATGCACTTTCCTGAAACCCTCAACGTACAGTGAGGACAAGGGAGGAGAATCCGTACTAATTACTTATTTAAAGATTTCAACAGTACCTACAAAGATGAAAGGACGTTTTATTATGTCTAGCACAGTGCCTATGGTTTGAGTAGTTCACTTGGTTTTGCCATCTGTTGTTGCAAGTTTTGATTATATCTGAGACAAGATTTTAAATTAAAAAGGAGATTACATATGGCTTTGCATAAAAAAGGTGTGAAATCAGCAATTTCAAGTACTTTGGATATAAGACCCCCAGAAAATCTGTAGTGTGCTGTAGTTTTTTTTGTAAGTGGCAAGACATGATGTAAGGTTTACTTAGTGCTAGAAGAACATACAAGGGCATTTTAGGCTATCTGAGCAAATAGGTGGCTTTTGTGAAAATATTGCAGAGGTGCTACATGTCAGTTAGATAGGCATCCCTTGTTACACAGAATATGAAGCATTACATTTTTGAGTACTCCAGTTACAATTTTTTCTTATTTTTTTATTTTTATCACATACTCTATTGCTTCTAATTGTTAGGGAAGAGGTGCAGTGTCCTACTTCAGTGACCCGCTACTATATTACCTCTAAATGCTTGTATGACTTGGAAAGCCCTCTTGTGACTAGTAGTTCAGCAATTCATTCCAGATATTTTACTGGACAGGATGTGGCCTTCACCCTTTCTTTATCCAGCACATGTTGTTGCACTCTCTGTCTCATATATTCCTTCTCTTGTGAAAGAAAAGAGAACTTCATCTGAGTTGAATTCAGCTGTTTCTCCAAAAGAACAGAGGAAAAAAATGTTGAGTGAAGACTTTGTTCCACTGCAGCATAGTATACTTACCAATATGGTTAGACCTTTATTTCTACATTTGTTGACCTTACTTTTAGAATAACTGTAGATGTACTTTAGAGTGATGGCTTCAGTCTGAGGTCTTGCTCTCAGGACCAGTTGTTCTACTGTGTCTGTAACAAGTTGTGCATTTGTCCCTGCCTGTCTCACTTCTCTCTTCTCACACTCTGAGCACCAATGGCATGAGTGCTGCCTCCTTTATCACACAGACTTCCTGTTACTCAGCAGCCCTTACCTGTTATCTCAACAACACATTTCTGAATCTCATAACAAATGTATTGAATGTGATCCCTCAGACTTCTTTTTTTCTCCATCTCATCTGAAAATGTATTGCCTGAAATGTTCTGTCTTGACTTAGATCCACTCCCTCTGTTATATACAATTATCCCATAACATGGTTGAGGATGCAGTCCTCATGAGAGAAATACAAAGAAAGTGAAATCATAAAAGTTCTCTGTGTGTAGGCACAATACGTATAGAGAAAGGTATTATACACACAGCATGGAAGATTATCTTTCCTCCTCTTTCATGTATTCAGACTTAGCCTAAATAGAGAGGCTGCCTCATCCTCTGTACTGGACTCTGATCACAGCTGGAATACTACCACAGGTATGTGTTATTGTAATAAGATAAGTATTACTACACAATTAGGGCATCATTATGTTGAAAGAAAAAGTATCACCAGAAGGGAAATATGGTGTAATTATTTGGCCAGTCTTTACATCTGAGAAATGTGTTTTAATTTGATTATCTGAATCACTGCTGTTTTACATTAGCATTATGAAAAATGCTTTCAGGGCTGTACTCTACATATGGAATCCTAGGTAAAAAGGCCACTGAGATATCAGCCTTTTCCTTCGGAAAGGTCCTCCTTGAATGATAGAAATCCTCTGCCTCTAAAAGATCCACCTTATGTACTCCTCCTTCTGTGCAGTAAAGCTTTGTTACTTGATTTGTTTCTTGTAGACTCAGTATTTTGAGGAAATGTGGTTTTTTGACTGTCCTGGTGTCAGTCAGAATAAAGCTACTTTTCTTCCTGGTAGCAGGTGTAGTGCTGTGTTTTGGATTTAGTGTGAAAATAATGTTGGCAACACACTGAGTTTTTAGTTGTTGTTAAGTCAAGGACGTTTCAGCTTCTTATGCTGCCCTGCCAGCAGAGGCTGGGAGTGCACAAGAAGCTGGGAGTGGACACAGCAAGGACAGCTGACCTAAACAAGTCAAAGGGATATTCCATACCATATGATGCCATGCCCGGTATATAACCTGGTGGGAGTTGTTTTGGGGGCACTGTGGCTCAGGGGCTGACTGAGTATCGGTCAGCAGGTGGTGAGCAATTGTATTGTGCATCACTTGTTTTGTATATTCTATTATTGCTATTATTTATTATTAGTAGTAGTATTTTCCCTTCCTTTTCTGTTGTATTAAACTATCTTCTTCCTCTCAAACCCCCAAGTTTTTCTTTTTTTTTTTTTTTTTTTACTTCCAGTTCTCTCCCCCATCCCATTGGATGGGGGAGTGAGTGAGGGGCCGTGTGGTGCTTAATTGCCAGCCGGGGTTAAACCATGACATTGACTTCTGTCAAATCCCTGGGACTGGCATCTCTGGAAAATTATTTTTTTCCCTCAAAATTCAGTAAATCTAAAATGGTTTTGGAATTGCCAAATAAGAGCAGGTGATTAAAACGCTGTGTGCATCAAGGTACTGGTAAAAGACCAGACACTGAGAATTCAGTGATGAGATCAACCTCCTTCTCTCTCTGTTCTTCTCTTGCCAGTCTTCCTCTTTGTCATCCTCCTTTCTCTCTTCCTCTGAACCCCCACTTTTTTCTTCTCTGTCTTCCTACATATAGTTTTGCTTTTAAGGTAAACATTCTAACAGTTGGATAAGGCATCAGCCCTCTGGGGCCTTCACACTTAACAGAGTGGCTCTGGCACCATGGGAAGACTTGTCAGACTCTGTGGAACAAAAGACACCCAATTACTGTGTCTTCAGGGCACCTACACAGTAGCAACACAGTAAAAAAAAAGAAGCCATTAGAAGAAATGAAAAGGAAAGAGAAAGAAAGCATTGCTTTGGGTGTCAAGGTATAAAGTACAGCGTTGGGGGACCAAACTTTGGAAGGATGCTTCACACGGAGGAGGATTTTCTTGCCCAGCACTGTGCTCTGTCTCTAGCAGCTGGAGCTCACAGCAATGATAGCCAGCTCTCCTCATTCCCTTGCTGGGAGGGGTAGTAGGGTAGGGAGATCAAGGTTACGTCTTCTGGTCATGTTTCTGAGGTTTGGGTCCCACACCTGGTTCTCACAGTGTGTGCCCACAAGCAAGTTCTTCTTGCTGCACCCCATCTCCAGCAAGAGCTTTGTGATTCTCTCTGCCATGTTCACAGCTATTTGAAATGATCCATTCATTCTTCTCACTGCCATCACCTCTTTTCTCTTCCTTGCTGTCACTCATCAGGTGCTCACACTCATTTTCAGCTGAGAAGGCTTTCTAGTTCTGTTCTCTCCATTACTTTCATTTCTGCATGTTGCTTTCTCCTGCTCGTTTGTCTGCTGCTGGTTCCCAGACTGCACCCTAGTTAGCTAGGCACTTTCTGGCTGTGTGAGCTCCACAGATCACTGTTTGCTCTCCTTTTCCCTACTCAAGCTGGTGCTCATTTTCTTCAGGAAATTTTATGCCACTCTGACTGTGTGCTGCAGCTCTGAAGTGGGAGTAAGTGTAATTGATGCAGAAAGATTTTCAAAGGTACCTGGATATCTGACTCTTGATGAATCCTAATGGCAGCTGGGTACCTGACTGGTGTTAGTGCCTTTGAACATGTCCCTCATGCTTTTAAAATTGTAAAACACTTTCAAGAGTCACTGAGAATGAGATGCATAGAGTTTATGTTGACTTCCTAGGATGAAATTTCTCTAGGGCTAGCCAATAAATGCTCTGCCGTCTGTTTGTGTTACCTTTCTTCTGTGGGGCCAAATCAAAAAACTTGGATGAGTTCATGGATACTTACCTACATAATTAAAAAGTCAAACTAAATTCAGGTTTTCAGATTTGAAGGAAAGACCCATTCATCTGTGTGGAGGCTGGTGCGTAATTTATCTTTTTCCATTATCAGTCAGTATACTTTGTGTAATTCACAATTTTGGGATAGAAAGAGGAGCAACCATTTATGATTGTTATTGCATACCCATACTAGCAAATGTCTTCTGCTAACTAATGATACTAGGAGGATTACTGAAAGTCTCCTATAGAGAGAGGAAATTACTGAAAGTACCAGATCTCAGTCTTCAAATATGTTTACATTTTAGGTTTTTTTGAGATAATTTCGTTCCCCCACGTCTGCTTCCAGCAGATACCAAAGCCACTTTGTGTCCCACATCATCCTGCCATAGCTCTCGATCTGTTAGAGGGAGGTTACTTTGTGGAGAGACGAAGCAGCTAGAGAAGGAAGAAGTTCAAAATGAGGAGATGGTGTCCTAATTTGAGTTCAGAGATACTCAGTTCTGCAGGAAAATATAAGGACAAAAAATGATTTCTCTTTTGGAATTGAATTCCTATAAGTTCTACTAGCACTCTATAATTCAAATTTTTGGCTCAGTCCAAAGTCTGGATAAGAAACTCCTATCATGGGGATATAAAAATAAGATAGTAAAAGTGCATTGGCTTGCAGATTCAGAAGAACAACTGTCACCAATCTACAATGACACAAATCACCATTTCTCTCATTCCATAAGGTTCACTGCTTCTCTGCAGCCTTGAAAGGGAGGTCGCTTGCCCCTCACATGCACAGTTTCCCAGCCTGGGCACAGTAGGGGAGCCTTTCCCTTTTAACAAGGATCATATTACTAATTCTCCAACTTGGCCTCTGAGTAGGTGTTTTCAAGCTCAAGTGTGAGAACTACCAAAATGGCCTGGGATCAAACTGGACACCTCAAGGAACAGGTTGCAGCAGTTTCAGTCAAAGCTTAGTAGCTAATGCTAGAACTGTCTTTCTTCCCCAAAGGCTGAGCACGGAGGAGGGAAAAGATTCAGAAATAGATCCACCAGTGGGCTGCAAATCCTAGGAAATGGAGGCTTCCAGTGTAAGGACTCTTCATTCAACACTGTTTCTACCCTACTGCTAAGAACAGTTTAAAATCTTATTTTAGCTATAAATTTCTCCACATTTTTTTAAAGATTAAAATGTTTCTGAATAACCACATTACAATTAAGCCAACAGAGTTTAGCTATAATTGGCAGTACTCTCATTTACACTGAGATTCCTTTAAGAACTCTACGTGGGCAGAGTGTTGCAAAGTGCAATTACACTTCATTAATACTCACCTTAAAGTCCCTTATAGCACCAGAGCAGTAGAACTGCATTACTGTGAAAATAAGAAACCAGCTGAAGTACTCAATAGTCTCAATTCCTATTTGCATTATGGCAAATTTCCCCCACTCTGTCAATATAAAATGACAGCAAATTCTCTTTACCCACTTTTTAAGGCTTCCTTTTAGGAAGAAAGCACTACTAAAACTATTAGTATAAATTAACTTCAGACCCAACATCCATATGTTTACTTTCACATTTCCGAATTAATCAGAGGAAGATAGCTATAAAGCCCCTTTTCAATTAAGTCTGTTCTGGTAGATTGACTGTGTGGCTGCACATGGGTGTGTGAAAGGACCTGGGGGTTCCAGAAGCTCCACAGCCCAGCTCCCAGGGGTTCCTCATTGCCATGGCCACAATGGGCTAAAGAAAAATGTATTTAAAATGGGGCTGACTGAAAAAGTCTCTGGAAGAACTGATTTTCTTTTAGTAGTCACAGTCTGTCCATCCAAACTGCTGATTCAGAGCAAGCCCCACTCTTCCCAGACTTCTGGTGTAAGAAAAATTTTAAGACAACCATAAGAAACTAGAAGGTGTTCTTTTATGACTGAAAGTTGCCGTTCAGAAATATTACATGTTCCCATGGGCAGGACAAGTTCTACCTAAATGAATCCTGACAGATGTTTATCCAGCCTATTTTTCAAGGGCCAGTGGATGCTCCACAACCTCCCCAGACAATCTATTTATTTCAGCAGCTCATTATCTTTGCTTTTAAAATGTTTAATTTGGCTCTCCCTTGTTGCTGTCTGAGATCTTTACTTGTCTTCTATCTGTGATTGATAACGGATTATTTGTTTCCTCTCTGTGCCAGACATTTAGCATGTCTCCCCTCAGTCTCCTTGTCTCTGGTTTGACAGAGCTCAGCTCATTCAGTGGCTCCCATAAAGCATGATGGCTAAGCCTCTGATTGTACTTACTGCACCCCTGTGAACGCTTTCCAGCCCACAGGTTTTCTCAAATGAGGTAACACAAATTGGCAGCGACCTTATCCATGCCTAAGAGAGAAAAGACAGTCCCACTGTCTTTAGTGTTTCATTCTGCCATTAAAGTGCATTTTGTTGAGGCAGTATGTGACCAGGGAGTTTGAACCTCACCACCATGTTTAGTTCAAGTAAAGTCTGATTCATACAAAATTAACGTTCTGTGTTTATTAATCTGAGTAGGTCTTTCCTTGCTAGACTGATTCACAGCTAGTGAAAGAAAAAGAAAGTTGGAGATGAGACAGAGCAAAGGTGCTTGCAAATATTGTTTTGGCTGGTTTGTGTTGGTTAAGTTCCTTGTTAAAAAATAAAACCTTATGATCTTGATCCTCTGATAATTATTTATGTCATTTATTGACATTAGTTATTTGAACGTTGGTGTTTGAAATGCTGGCTGTGGCTGCTGCCAGAGTTATCAGAATTTGAGACCATAAGCTGTGCTCCCCAATACATTCCCAAGTTTGAGACAAAACTGTCTTACTTGATTCACATTTACATGTTTTGTATATGCTTCTTCTCTCTGAGTCAGTATTGAAAAAAAGCAAGGCCTCTGAAGACTATTAAGGAATGTGGTGGAACTGGAAGGAAAATGATTACTTGCTATAGCTAAAGACCTCTGGGTTTTTTCATGAGAACTGAGGTAGAAACCCAAGAACCCAGAGAATGACCTGCAGGGAGTTAAATTTAGGCCACTGAAACATTCACTCCATTAGGACTTATCCTGCATTATTTCAGAGCATTGCTGAGGATTGTTAAGCAGTTGTCATGTTCCTTTCATGAGATAGTTTAAGTTCACTGGTGGATAAAATGTACTCATCTCTATAAATCTTTTGTGCATTTCATCAAGAAGTACTTTTTGTGTCAATAACTCCACTGCAGACATTGGCATTCTGATGAATACTACAGGATCAGAGTTGGACTTTTAGCTTATTTTTGAAAATGTAAGTAGTAAAAGGAAGTAACCTGCCCACCTCAAACTAGTCAAAGGTCTATGCCCTTTGTCTTTGGGAAACTTAAGCCCAAAATTACACTGAATCTGAAACAAAGGCTTGAATCTGCGTCTCCTGTTTTCCAAGTACCTGTATGTTCACCAGACTGCTCTCCTTGCTTTGAGCACAGGTTGCATTCTAGATTTGAGAATATCAAAACTAATGTGTTTTTTTATGGCATTGTCTGTTTTTTGGTATTCATCTCAAGATCCCTTAAGAGACCATGGGAAGGAGCAACAGGTATCATTTATGTGATGTATTTTAAATTTCTATGTAGAGCTAGATGAATTGTGTCCTAGAATTGCCTGCTTCTTTCCTTTGGCAATAACAGCACCCTAGAGTCAGAGGCTAAGATGTAATCATCCAGATGAATCCAACTCTGGATGTCTTTTCAGTCCTACATACAAGAATAATGCAAACCCACTGCTGAAAGACACCTAAGCTGAGCAAAACCATGGACCTGAGCTCTTTTCTACCAAATGGATTTCAATAATGTTCTCATCTGGAGACTGGCCTGGACTTTGTGAAATATATTAATTCTCTGTACATTGCGACACTTCTGGAAATGATTATTTCTGTAATGAAAGTGTGTTTTCTTGTAAAGGAAATCCATTATAAAAGGACAAACTTCAGTAAAAGAAGCTGATGAACCTTATGCCTCACTAAACCACAAGGCACCTTCCTCACTCCACCCCTCTTTCAGGTTATAAGTTGATCCACTTTATGACCAGGTCCTAGTTTTTCCTAAGGAAGAGGACTTTGTTTGTACTAATAAATATAGTAAAGCAAAAGTATAGTAAAGCTGTACAAACAGTTATATTTGTTTGCTACTAGCTCCCCTTGGATAGAATTGTCAAGGCTGCCTTTGAATCTGTATTGCCTTGTCATTTCCCTTTGTAATGACTGGTAGTCTTCCTAAATGATCAGACCTACTGAGATTACAGTGAAACTGTTTCTCACTGCTTTTTGCCAAGATCTTATCAGGAGAGCAAAGAATAAAAATCAGAGAAAGAAAGGGAGCTGAATGTCTACAAAGTTCTTGTGTCTCATGCTACCAATCCCTTTAACCTTCACAAGCTCGAATTACTTAAAAGATTAAAAACAGGCTAGTGAGTGCCCTTCTGTTCCTCTGTACACTAATCGTTTTGTTGCCATGACAGCTATGCTTCCCATAGGCACTGTGAGCATGACTGCTGCTCTTCATGAAATACGCCACTTTGTTAACCTGCCAGGCTCGCTAGCTACCACTGAGGTTGCAAATGTAAATCAGTGGGAACATCTGAACTAGCAAATTCATTGGGTTTATGGACATCATTTATTATAAATCACATTCCTTTCCAAAAAGGCCTGATTGTGGTGGCTCAGCAGGGCTGTAAAAGTCCCCATTTTTGTGAAAAAACTATGTTGTCCTCTATGCTTGCACTCTGCCCCCCTAATTAATCTTGCTGTAGAGCTTTCTGGGGAAGATGATCCTCCATGGAGCTGAGAGGGGAAGGGATTTGGGTATGTGACGTCTCTTCATGTTTCTCTTTGGCTTCCATTGGAAGCAGTGCTTTGCTGTACTTTATGTGTTCTTGTTTTAGATCTACCCAGATGTATGCAGTCATACAAATCAAAGACTGGGCTTGTAATGCATTCAGTGTTGTGCAGGCAAACAGCTAATAAGTCGTCCTTGCTTTGAAGAGTTTATGCCAGCATTTCAATAAGATGCAGCAAACAGATGTAAAGCCATGGGGGTGGGGGAATAAACTAACACTATTGTTCGCACTTACAGAAGCAAAAAAATTGTCTTTTAAATTCTTGCATTTATGTCTCTGCAGAGCCTGAAGTCTCCCAGACAAAATCAGGGATTCCCTGTGTTATAAGCTGCAAGTATAAACAGAAATGGGCTGTTCCTTCTGCAAACAGCTTGCAGTCTGCAAAGTCAAAACAAATACAAAGCAGGTGAAGGAAAAAGGTGACGTCAGAAGTAAAACGGCTTTCCCGGTGCTGGGGCCTGGGTTGTGGACCCTGAGCTGGAGTTGACCTATGGATGAGTCACAACCTAGTAGAGTGTTTTGTTGCCCAGTTGGCTCCAGGCCCTGGAGGCAGAACCTGGCCCACCTGTGTGCAGTGATGCCTTCCCCCAGGTGGTTGTGATTGGGGTGGTGGGGAGGCCAGGACTACATCAATCAGGAGCTGATCAGTCTGGTAGTAGTTTCCTGTTGGGACTGGTTGTAGCTTGCTGAGCTTTTTCTCTTGGTGGTGCATTCCCCCTTGGCTCTTGTAGTGGCTGCTGCTACACTGGTTTCCTGCAGAAACATGGAGGATTTGTGCTAGAGAAGAGCAAAGGGATGTGATACATCTGAGGGGATGTTGCTGAGTTCGGCATTGACCTACGTAATCGGAGAAGAAGCAGCACAAAATTGGTGTAGTCGATCGGATTAAGGTATGAAGCTAGATCAGGAATCCCCTCAGGGAGATCCTACGCACTGCTGTCGAGGTTGTGAGAACAGAATGTGAAGTGGTTGTGTAAGGGAGATTGTTAATGGAATAGAATGTGAAGTGTTTGTGTAATAATGGAACAGATTGTGAAATGTTTGTGTTACTTGGCCCGCAAAACATCTGTACATGTTTAAATTGTCTGCAGTCCTGGGACTTTTGAGATAGGAATTGGATTTTGTTTACCGATTAAGTGCTTTGAGACTTGTTGCCTTTTTGCCTCTTCTTTCATCTGACGTGGCCCTGGCAGGGGAGCAGCAGTGTGTATTTAGAAGAAAAGTGGAGAAGCTTCTTGAAGCTGAGTTCTGGAGCTCCAAATACCTTGATGTTTACATGTTGTGAGCTGACTTGCTGTTGAAAAGAATCAAGAGTGCAGAACACTCCTTTGTAGAAGGTTGTTCAAGACTGTGATGAAAATGTGATGATAAAAGCACTTGTGTGGGGAATTGCCCAAAAAATTCTCCAGATCCTGGGTCTGGATGATGGTAGGGCGATTGGTGATGTATGAAAAGCACTTATGTGAAGAAGACTGTGACAATGGAACTACGAAGGAGTTAATGTGAAGTGCTTGCATAAAGAAGTTTGTTAATAATGAACAGAATGTGAAGTGCTTGTGTAAAGGAAGATTGTTAAGACTGTGACAATGGAAGGTATTGTAGCTATGAAGGAGTTGGGGATAGTGATGAGATGTGGAGGTTGTGATTCATCCATAGGTCAGGGGACTGAGTGAAGTGCTGGGCCTGGGCTATGGGCCCTCAGCTGGAGTTGACCTATGGATGAGTCACAACCTAGTAGAGCGTTTTGTTGCCTAGTTGGCTCCAGGCCCTGGAGGCAGAACCTGGCCCACCTGTGTGCAGTGATGCCTTCCCCCAGGTGGTTGTGATTGGGGTGGTGGGGAGGCCAGGACTACATCAATCAGGAGCTGATCAGTCTGGTAGTAGTTTCCTGTTGGGACTGGTTGTAGCTTGCTGAGCTTTTTCTCTTGGTGGTGCATTCCCCCTTGGCTCTTGTAGGGGCTGCTGCTACACTGGTTTCCTGCAGAAATATGGAGGATTTGTGCTAGAGAAGAGCAAAGGGATGTGATACATCTGAGGGGATGTTGCTGAGTTCAGTGTTGGCCTATGTAATCGGAGAGGAAGCAGCACGTGTATTTTACTAGGGTTTTGCAGAATAGCCCATGCGTTGCTTCTAAACAAGACTGTACCTCTACCTCCCAATGGAGAATAAAATCTTTAATCAGTAGCCAACTATGATGGTAAATAATTTTACATTAGTAATGTAGGTTGGGTACAAGAATCTGTCCGCTTGTGCTGTGTATTTCAAACCATCACTGATAAAATACCGTCTTCTTGCTGTGGTTCTTGTTCTGCCCTGAGCTCCCTTTTGTACTTAGGTCGGAAGCTTAATTTCATTTTCATGCCCCAGGTGCTTGGTACCTTGCAGGCAATTCACACTCCATCTGTAATTAGATTATTATTAAAGCACCCAGCATCTGCTAAGGCAACAGATACCAGTCACAAACTCTTCAGCACTGGGGATCAGAGACTAAGAAAGTGAATAAAAGATGATGATAGATCTATCTGTCCATCTATTCATCCTTCCTACCTTTCCTGTCTCCTTTACTTCTGTATTCCCCTGTGGAAGGAACAGGAATGTTTTCCTATTGCAGATGCTGATGTATTTCTTTGGAAATAAAATCCACAGAACTCAGCAAAACCAAACTAGTATAGAACAACAGCAGGTTTATTGAACGATGAGTTGGTGGTTCTGTGTATGTGCTTTCTTCAGGCACTCAGCAGATATTTAATCTTTGCTGTAGTCATTCAGATGTTACCTCTGGCACAGCTCAAGTGAAGTCCCAGTCCCTGAGAGATGAGGATGTCTGGGAGACTTTATAATTCACAGAAAACTACCACTGGTCATGTTGTCAAAGACAATGAAGTGATTTTTTGATAGGAAGTCTTATTTTCCAAGCAGCTTAGACTCTTTTATTTAGGTTCTTTAAAAAGTTTTCCCCAAGCTTACTAAAGGCACAACAAGCAATTATGGTATCCCCCAGTGCTTCTGAATCTCAGTATTCTTGAATAATTGTGTACTCTGAAGTCAAATCTGATTTAAGACCACATATTCTGGTGAAGTAAAATCAGTTTGTTACAAGATAGCAGGAATTTTTATTGAAGAGCTTTCTCCTTTTTGAGGAAAATTGTGGATTTCTGAACAGTACATTTGGATTGAAAAAATTTATCTTGCCATCTGAAAACTGAATAATCCTGTTTCAGCTAAAAATATTAAAGTGTTTCAAATGGAAGCCTTAAGGAATATTCTGGTCTATATGAAAGTTTAGCCTATCAACTCTTCAGTGACTACTCCAGAAAATAAAAATTAAGCATAGGAATTTTCTGGTTTATTAATTTTATTTTTAATGCTGCTATAGTTGTTTCTTGTATATATGTTTTTAATTCTGTATTTCTAAATCATGTAACACATTCATCATTTAAGCAACGCTCTCACTGATTTCACATATAAAGGAAATCAATCATAGAATCATTGTTGGAAAAGATGTGCATCATTGATCATCAGGTCTAATCATTGATCCAACATTACCATGTCCACTAAACCATATCTTGAAGTGCCATGTCTACACTTTTTTTTTTTTTTAACACCTCCAAGGATGGTGACTCCACCACTTCCTTGGGCAGCTTTCCTAAAATGCAATCTAAACCTTCCCTGGTGCAACTTGAGCCCATTTCTTCTCTTCCTTTTGCTAGTTACTTGGGAGAAAAGACTAATACACCCCTCACTACAACCTTCTTTCAGGTTCTTGAAGAGAGCAATAAGGTCTCCCCTCAGCCTTCTTTTCTCCAGACTGAACAATCCCAGTTTCCTCAGCTGCTTCTTATGGGACATGTTCTGTAGACCCCTCACCATTTTTGTTGCCCTTCTCTGAATCCGCTCCAGCACCTCAATGTCTTTCTTATACTGTGGCACCCAAAACGGAACACATTACTCAAGCTGCATCCTCACTAGTACCAAGTACAGGGGTAAAATCTCTTCCCTGATCCTGCTGGACAATATTTTTGATACAGGCCAGGATGCTGTTGGCCTTCTTGGCTATCTGGGCACACAGCTGGTTCATGTTCAGCTGGCTGTCCACCAGTACTCCAAGATTCTTTTCTTCCAGGCAGCTTTCCAGCCACTCTTCTTCAAGCCTGTAGCATTGCATGGGGTTGTTGTGACTGAAGTGCAGGACCGGACACTTGGCCTTGTTAAACCTCATACAGTTGACCTTAGCCCATTGATCCAGCCTGTCTCAATGCCTCTGCGGAGCCGTCCTACCCACAAGGAGATCAACACTGCTGCTCAATTTAGTGTCATCAATGTATTGACAAATCTTCTTTTGGCTACTTCTTTTGTCACTTACTGAACCTGACTGACTTCAGTGATACAAATACTGCTCTTGGATCCCACTAATCATCTGCAATCACTAACACTATAAGATAAAACACAACTAACCTCCTGAGTAGCACCCAATAGTTACCTATGATAACTTTTTTTTTGTCTGCCCTTGTATCTAAGTGTACGAAACAGTATCTAGAGCAAAAGAGTGATCCATCGGGATTAGAGAAAATTTTCTTTATTCTACTAGCATTAGCCTATTGCTTCATAAAGAAAAAAGTTGGTTTCCATTTTTATCTGAAATGGGAATACAAGGTATATGGCAACATACTGTGTTCCTGTAAGTTACCAGTATCCTCATAGTGTATTAGCTAGAGCTACATTTAAACAAGGTTATATTACCAAGACACTAACAAGGAATACCAGTTTTATAAGCTATGCTGCCCCAGCCAGTTACACATAGCAGCTTTGGCACAGATAATGACAAAGATTGGTGAGTGGGAGTTTACGTTTCCATTAGAAGTTTAAAAGGGTTCACTAGTCCCAGCTGATCTTTCTTTGAAAATATCTGAATTATAGAACAAACTCAGAAGAAAGATCAATTATTAGTAACTGTGTTGAAAAATTAAAACAAAACTGTGAAATAACTGTACTAACTGTAGAGAAGTCCTTCAGATGTGACTTGCTGGATGATATGGTTAGGACAATTTTCTTTTAAGTTTCTTGATAATTTACATTTGCCCTTGAAAGTCTCAGTTCCTGGAGTCACGGGATTACACAAACTTCACAGCCATGATGGATAAAGAGAAAATTTCTAGTTATTGAGTTTGGGGAGTAGAGGAGTTGGAGACTATAATCTGTAACAAGTCTAGCAGCAGAAGGCAAAATGAAAGACTCAAACATATTTTGTTTACATCCTAATATATAGCATTTCATACATTTCAAAATAATATGCAATATTATTTTTAAAATCCCATCAGGACTCTCGCAGCTGTCACGAGTCTGGAGTGGCAGGTGGTATTTTAGAGCCTGGTAGAAAGCACAAGCTACAACAGACATGTTTAAAACAGACATGGCCAGCCTCTAGCAAGATGTGCTGGCTATATGTCCCTGTATACATTACTAGTATTTTGCCACAATGCAGAGGATTTAGTTGAGTAGTGCCTTAGCTCTTTTAAGGGGAACACCAAATTGATTACTCAAACCATTATGTCCTCAGATATGCATGCTGAATTCCCTTTGTGCTGAATGCATATATAAGGCCTTGAGCACCTGGGAATTTTGAGGCTAAATTGCCATAAATATTTATGGACACAAGTAATAAAAGTAGCCTTTCAGATCTTAAGTTTCATTCAGGTGGTGGCTCCAAACGGATATTGCATTTGAAAGCGGAAATTTGATAAAAGCATATTTTCTCCCATCTTTTACCTCTCTTGTCTCTATTGATTGTGAGCTGTAGGGGCTGTCTTTTATTAAGTAAGTGTACAGTGCCTAGCACAATAAAGCCCCGACTTTTTTCTGGAATCTCTAAACACCATTGCAATGCAAATAAATTAGTTCAACATAATTCATTTCTACAGTGAGACAGGCTCATTCCCTTCACTGCAGGAATTACTGAGGGATATTTATATTAACTAAACAGACAGAAGTTCCTCTTGGTCTAAAATGTGTGTGTGACTGTGTTGGAATAGGACTTGGGACAGCATGAGAATTTTTCTAGGCTGTATTAAGATGAGAGAAGCAGTAGCACTGGATGGTCAAAAGAATGCACCCGGAGTGAAGATGTTTGGGCTGTAAGGATATACCAGCTTGGGCTGAGTAATTTAAGCCTAGTACTGTCTGCTGGAAAAACAACTTTGTCTGGACCTCTTCGCGCCCGACTGCGACACTCACCTCAGAATAAGAAGAGAAACATGTGAATAGTCTCATAACTCAGTGATAACCTGGAATATTGTTCCATCTGCTTGCAACTATATGTAACAGACTGTTGACTGATAAATTCAGAGCTGTCTTTGATGCACACAGACTCTTCAGGTGTATGACTTGGACCATTCCTGAGATGGTTCAATAGATTTGTGATATTTATAAGCAGAATTCATACAGTTGCCTTCAAAACATATTCTTTCTCCTTCTCAGTTATTACCTGAACTGCCTGGTATCAAATAAACTAAATCCATCCTACAGAAAGAGCTATAGATTGCTTTTTGACAGTTCATTTTGCATGCGCTGTCTGCCTGAAGTGCTGCTGGTGTTGGCATTAACCTACTACTGTATACACATACTAGCTTCTTTTTGTTTTTAATGTGGCATTGAGCTATGGTGTTAGCTGATGAAAAAAATCCAGTACATTATAGCTGAAGAAAAAGCTTATAGAGTTTAATAAGTGAGAATATGAAATGACATCTTTTTTTGCCGTCGTCCTTGTCACTTATCTGCCTTTTCCTTAAATGGCTAGCAGCAAGTGAGAAATTATTGGCTGTGGGTTTATTAGAAGATGCAGACTGGAGAGAGGTGTCTTGAGGCTTCCATATTAATTCTTTTTTTTTTTTT